>WBMZ01011564.1:0-51719 GCA_013400975.1 Atrichornis clamosus
CCAAGGCCAAACCACTACACTATACCACTATACTTCTGTTAGAGACATCATGTCTTTTGTCATCAGAGTAGTGTAGACTATCTCTGATTAATGCATTTTACACTGGGAAAGTCCTCTCACCTAAGGAAACATAGCAAATACATAAAGTATCCTATACTTTAAAATTATCAGGTATTTTTAGTTCTCTAAAATAAAAGAAAACCTGTAACTTTACCATTTTATTCTGAAAGTGGCAGCTATCAAAATAAAGTATGTATTCTTCAAATTGTGCTTTAAATGCGAATTTTATTTTCAGTTTGAACAGTGAGATCACCTGGAAAATGTAGCCAATTAAATTGCTGCTGTGATATGCTTGCGTTGATTGATGACATCAAATTAGAATGGCAAGGAAAGGCTGTAACAGCCTCTAGTGTTCATCACAAAATTAAGGTATTTATAAAGATGTTTTAACTCAGGGTTTGGCTGGTTAGTGGAAATTGTTTTAATGGAACCCTTAACAGCTTTTTTTCTGAAGATTTGACAGTTGATGATGCTTAATGCAAAACAAACTCCTGCTTATTAGTGTTCAAATATTAGTTTCAGTAATGCTTTCCTGGTATAAGTAAGGGATTTCACTGCATACCAAATCTTGTGCATTGTACTGCAATTCAGGTTCCAGTGTTAAAGCTAAAGGAAGACAAATAATTATTTCCATTATTTAGTGATGGTGGACAGAAAAATAAATTCTGTCCAAAAAGAAAAGGAGAACCATGAACTGTGAGGTGGTAAATAAGTAGTTATGACATCACAAATGTATAAGGTCATCTACTTGATTTCATGTGAACTTTTTAGTAGTAAAAAAATGAAAGACACTTATGGATGGGGAAGATCTGCAACTGAAATACACTGACTCTACTTCATTTTGGTTTGGTGTCAGCACCATTCCATTTGATTTAATGGAGAAGACTAAGTACAAAGAATTGTAATTTCTTTAATACAATAATTCTTCAACTATTTTTATTGTTGACTTGCATAAATTATATACATTCTACATATGTAGAATTTCCAAAGGGATCTAAAATGGTTCTGGAAATTTGTTAGGGGTCTAAAATTGAAAAAGGCTGAATAAAATTGTTTTGGTTTAACTATTGGTCCTGCAGTAGTTAAAGAATAAGGCAAGAATAAATCTAACTGACTGTACTAGAAAGTGTTTCTGCAAATATGTGGTTCTTTAAAAAGTACTGGCAGTCTCTGGAGGTTTTCTAGACCTGTGTTCAGCTACACTTATATTTAGAAAGTTTTAACCAAACTCCATTTTAATTTGTGAAAATTAAGCCTGCGTCTTCTTCCTGCTTTCCCAGCATATATCTAGGACAACTGATGGGACCAGTGCCTGCAGGTGCCTATTTCTATGGAGTAAAGCAGAAGTCTGGCCAGTAAGTTTATGCTAAGTGAACTGCTAGAACAGGTAAGAGGGATTCCAGTCAGGGAGGCTTTTACAGAAAACAAGCATGAACCAGCACAGATGGGGAAGATGATATTTCCTGTTCCCTGCAGAGCATTAGTTTTATGAGCTTCCTAGCTGCCCACAGTATTGCTGGCCATGAACATAGGCAGCTTAAGAATCTGTTTGAAACTAAGCTAAAAAACTCGATAGATTGTGCTTTAATTAAACTCCTGTCAGAGGTATTCAGGCAATAAATTAATTTAAAATCTTATAAATAACTCGGTCAATTCAATTAATTTCTTGTGTCATACATTTAAAGATGTTAATCTTTCTTCTCTAATGAGATTTTTCCATTCAGGTAATGCTGCCATTTTCACATTTTATCACAGAATATTCTGAGTTGGAAGGGAGCCACAAGGAGCATCGAGTCTGACTCTTGGCCCTTCACAGAACTCCCCAAGACTCACACCATGTGCCTGAGAGCATTGTCCAAACACTTCTCTCAGGCTTGGTGCAGTCACCACTTCCCTGGGGAGCCTGTTCCAATGCCCAATGCTTTTTTTTGTTTTCCCCCCTGGAATTCTCTTCCTATGTACTTTTTTATAATTTCCTTCTTCCTTTGTTTTAATCCAGTTCAGACTGTCTGTCAGTAGCTTGAGTCTTGTTCCATCACAGCTCTTTGAATTCCACCTTTCCCTCCTTTTCCTGAGACCTTTCCACAGTCCTGATTAGTTACTTTATGTAGCACAATTCAAGAAGTCTGTGTTGTTGGTTGGTTCTGAATTGCTAAAGAACCCTCCTGCCTGTTTTGCTTTCTTAGTCCCCAGTCTAGCTAACACCCTGACTGTATTTTCTTTTGTTGTTCTTGCTGTCCCCAGGGCCAATTTGGTATGTAAGGACATGCCAGAATATTAATGTATATAGCTGAAAAGGTCTCCTCTACACCAAATACAGGTTCACCAAAAAAGAAAAAAAATTAAATCTGGCATGCAGAACACAGGCCCCAGATTTCTAGAAACATAATATATAAATCTGGACAGCTCAAACATGAAATTAGTTTTGTCTGCTTTTTCATATTCTCCATGTTGCTTCAGAAGAACTAAGTCTGTGTTACTCAAAAGATTGAGAGCTGAAAGGCAGTTGTGTGAGGCAGGAAAGTAGTTGGAGGTAGAAGAGCTTCCCTTTGAGTGCCTGGTAAACAGCTTAACTCCAAGTAAGATTTCCATCCCATTGCAGGATGGTGTACTGCTTGCTTTCTTGAGAATCCTCCTGTTTCAGTGGGTATTGTTACCCACTGCTCGTCTTACACCAGAGGTTTGGGAAGTGTGTATTCTTCTAAATATGAGTTCTTTTCACATCTGTAATGAACTGTACTTTATTTTTCTAAAAGACGGATCTATATTAAGCTGCATCTATTTACTGCTTATAAAAGTCCAAGGATGAACTCAGTTATTTATTTGGATGAGCTTTGGATCACATATTTATGTGGTATAGACCAAGAGTGCTGCATCTTGCAGGGGTGCACAAACTGCTGAGTTCTTACTGTGCTTGATCTTGCCTCTTTTCTTTGCAGCACACTTGTGCCATTGTTAAACAAAATACTTTGCAAAGCTCTGTGGTTTGTTGAATAGCAGCATTCCTGTTATTAGTGGATTGTGGAAAGCAACCTGTGACAGCAACAACTGTCAGCTTTGTGGCTGACTAGCTCAAACTGAGAGTGACTGATTTGTTGCAGAAAATTCTATAGGAATAAAGATGTCTGCCACCAAGAAATGCTAATTTGACGTTTTAATCCAATTTACAGGCATGTGACTTGATACACAAATCTTCTCTGTAGTTATGGTTGATTTCCATCTGCTACGCTTGGAATACCTGCCCTTGCCTCATGCATAAACCAACGTGCATGAGGTGGGATAAGAGGGAGTAGCAAGGCTTTAGAGCTGGTCCTTTTCTAAATCTGTTCCTTGCATCTCTAATATCCCCACTGTAGGTGCCTTCTGCACCATCACAGAGGAGGGACTGTAAACGGTAAACCCTCCTCCCCATCCCCAAGATAATATGTGCTTCCCCAGAAAAGGGAGTAAATGCAGTATAAGGGCTCTCTGACTCCAAAGATATGCTAACACTGGAAGAGTTTCACTTTTCTGTCCTGTCTCCTTCAAGGGCTGAACTGAGCTACAGACAGACACTTGTTCCAGAAATGAGAGCTAGATTATTTTGGCAAACTGTCTATTGCCACTAGTGGAAGCCCCAGGAGATACAATTGCAGAAAGTCGGTAATAATATCAAGCAGGAGAGCCGCCAATGCCGGCACCATCGATGTACATTATATACAGGTGAGAAACCAAGCAGAACAGTGTTTGTGTGAACCCAATATAAATTGCCTTTGTGGTGCAGGATGTACATCAGTCAGCAAGACTACAGTAATGTTCTAATGCCTCAGTGAGCACTTCCTGTTGGCTCATACAATTTTAGGGTAAGATTTGTGAGCAGTCGTGATTTTTTTCATCAGGAAAAGCACAAAGTTGATGGAATGGAAAGACTTTTTTCTTAAAATCTCAGGTGTGTGTGGGAGGGGATAAAATCACCCCACAGAATGAAAAGCTTCAAGTGACAAGAACTGGTGTGTCTGCACTGCTGTGTATGGTAGGCATGATGTGTTATTGCAAGATGGAAAGTAGTTGAGGAAGAACTTATTTTATTCCTCTGAAAATATTAGGATTTATTTATGCAGCTCTATGACTCCAGAAGGGGATAAAAGTGCATTTGCTATGTTCCTAAGAAAAAGCAAGGCAGCAGAATTTAATTAATCAAACTTTATTGCTTTATTAAGGGTGCTTTCTGAGTACAGTTTTTCATGTAGCAGAGGGCAGGTGAGAGTTTAAATGAATGGTTCATGATGTAGCTTTCTGTGAAGGAAAATGCCTTAAATGGCTATAAACTCAGTACACATCTGCTGCTTCATTTGTCTCTTAAAAACATAAATTGTACATTTTGGCACAATGTAAAATAACAGTTCTAAGCAAGACAGCCATAGCAAGAAGAACAAAATGTATCTATTTAAGCACCGGGAAAAACCTTCTGATACAGTATTATTAGTTAGAGCTGCCCGAAAATTTTGACTTCTTTCTACAAATCCAGACGAAATTCATGTTTACAGAAAGTAATACCTGAAGTTGTTAAAAGCATAGGGCTCTCTACAGCCTCTTGCTAGCAGAAGCATTAAACATTAACAAGAATTTTCCTAAAGCTGTGGAGGGAACTCTTTGCCAGCACCCATGGTGGCATCATTGTTTGACCAAGGCCTCATCTTGTGTGTCTGCTTTGTGAGATTTCTGGGGAAGGTGAAACACATCCTTTTTGACTAAATTATATATATATATTTTTTTTTTTTTTTAATATTGAAAGCACAAAGACAGTAAACTAATGAAAAAGAATATAGGCTTTGCCCATTATCGTCTTGCTCATCTGCTGTACCCTAGTGGAGTAGGTTTTTTCAGACAACTCAATGGTGTTCTGAATTGGAGAATTCTCTGCTTCATCCCTCTGGTCTCGGTGAAGCTTTTTAGCTCTTTCTGGGGCAGACCTGGAATCTTCCTCACTTCAATTTCCCAGCTCTTTCTTCTCCCACCCTGGAGCACCTCCTTTAACCTAAGCAGTAGGTCTTCTGGGAAAGTGCAAGCTTCCCCTCCTAGGTTACAGTTTTCCAGACTTTCCTGTTTAAAGGAACATAATACTCATCTGGAAAGACCTAACTGTGATGGATACCATCCCCTATATGTTTGAAAAAAGTGACCATAAAGTACCTTTGTAATTTAGAGTAAGATCATTTACAATGTGGAAAATTTAAATATGGCTGTGGCTGTCTGTGAAAGCAGAAAAGTGGGCGTGCTGATGCTGGAGGTCTCTGTCCACTGCAGTTCAGAATGTGGCAGTAAAAAGGGAAGCTGATTTTTTCCCCACGTTCCTGAATAAGTGCTCAAACCAACAGAATTGCTGAAGATGTGGAAAGTACCTATTGACATCTGTACTCAGACCTGACCATTCTGGGCAGCTGTTGCAAATGTTTGGCTTGCTAATTAAATTCTTTCCTGTAACTGGGACAGAGTGGATATGTTTTTATCTGAATTCCCATTCAATTTAAAGATGCCTCAGTAATCTGAATCCCTTGCCCATGCAGTAAATGAAACAGACATATGTGAGGGAGATGATTTCCCTTCCTGTAAAGATTATCTCCTGAGTGTGAGCAGGAAAGGGTTGCATAAGCAGTCCTACTTCTGGCATTGCCTACTTTGCCTTTACTATGTTCATCTCAACTATATATATATTTTGACCAACTTCATGCAGATGAAATATCCTGTGTGTATGCAGTGGAAGTGATAGGATCCTTCAGTCTTCCAGACAGAAAGTAATTTTTTGAACACAGACTCTTTGAGATGAAACCATAAACCTTCTGGTCCTTAAAAGTTTCACAAGTTTGCTTGAGGCTCAGTTTTCACCAGCAGTTTTGTCTGTCCTGTGTTTCTGTGCAGTCTGATGCATGTCTGCTCTTGTTCATCATTAAAGGAGTTGTTCTGTCCCTGTGGTGTGTGTGGAAGGATGTACCTTGTAAGTCCCTTGGGAGCTGGTATTTCTGGACTGTTGCTTTTCAAGTACAGTTTCTACGCCATAAATTTTTATGCCTTACTTGGACAATCAATCCCTTCACAAAATGGAATTTCGCTTGTGATTTAGGGTTGCATGCATCACAAAACTTGTTGGGGCCCTGAGGCACTGCCAGCCCTGCCCATGGCCCGGGACCCCCTGTCAGCCCCTGGGGCCATCAGCCCCTGCCCCTGTGATGCTGCAGCCGGGCTGGTCTCCAGCTCGCCACAGCCTTGCTGAGCCATGACCATCACTGCTCCTGGAAAAATCTGCACAGGACTGAGTCCACTCCACAGACTGACACTTCTGTAAAAGAGCATTGAAAAAAAAATTCATACGTAAGTTAGTTTACATTGGTATAGAATTCTGTTAACTTGACATGATTCTTAGGTCTCTCTGCAGATTGGTAATTTAAGGTATTAGCAGTGAGGGATTTAAATTAATACACTTTTCTATTTTCTACTACAACACTACAGTAATTCCAAATGTTACACTGTGCATTGTTTAATTTTAAATATTAGTTCAATTAATTTCATGATGGATTTCTAGTCTATGCAGAAAGTACCACAATTAATTATGAATCCATACTCAACTAAATTTTTTATACTGGGCCTAGTTTTTTAATTAGTGTTTAAATCATTTACAAATCTTTGTTTCAAAATGATGCAGCATTTGACATGTGTTCTTTTTAGTTATTTTTAGTTTTTCAGTGTCTCTAATGTTTTGGAAAAACAGTAAAATGAGGCAAAGAAAACTTCCATTTAGTTTTAGGGTCTGTGAAGTCCTGATAACCTTCCACAAGAACTGACTGGCTTGGTAGATGAGGAAAGAGCAGTGGATATTGTCTAACTTGATTTCAGCAAGGCTTTCTACATAGTTTCTTCTGAGATCCTAAGAGAGGAGCCGATGAAGTATGGGCTGGGTGAGCCTGTGGGTTGAAAACTGGCAGCATGGCCAGGTCCAGGGGGTGGTGATCAGTGACATGAAGTCTGGTTGGAGACCAGTGACTAATGCTATGCCCCAGGGATCCATACTGGATCCAGTCCTGTTCATCATCTTCATTATGACCTGGATGGAGGGATAACCCTCAGCCATGTTGCAGACAACACCATATTGGGAGGAATTGCTGATACACCAGAGGGTCGTGGTGCCATCCAGAAGGTCCTCAGCAGGCTGCAGAAATGGATTGCCAGGAACCTCATGAAATTCAACAATGAGAAGTGCAAAGGTTTTTTGTAAGGAAGGAGTACAGACAGTCTCACAGACACTCTGAACACCAGCAGACCTGTCCCAAACCAGCTGCTCTACTCTTACACAGAGCTGATGCAATTTCTAGAACATGGAGATGATCGTGCACAGCACTGTGTATTTCCTGTAGTGACCTAATTGTATGATTAGTGGGAAGATAAAGAATCATTCTCATGTTCTGGGTTTTCTGTTCTTCATGTTATGGCCGGGATCCTTGCTAGTTAGTTCCTGTGTAATAGTCGCACGAGAGGGAGTAGAGCCTCCCACTTTCTGCAGTCTATGTTGAGGCATTGCTTCTAAGACGGAGGATGTTCCTTGACCATCGTAGTTAAACGTGATTCATCACACAGTTGGGTTTTATACTGCACACAGCTTGGCAATAAACTAGAAAAATAGCATCATACTAGTTTAATTTTCTTTGGACAGAAAGTCTGTTTAATTACAACACTAAATTCAGCCTTGTACTGTGATATTTGTACGAGCAGCACTTTGACCACCTGATGTATTTTGGCACTCAAGAAAGAAAAAGGAATGCAAATCTAGTTAGAGGTAAATGCAGGTTAGAGGTCAAAACATATTCAGAGAAATTTTCTCTGCTTTCTTTTAGTAGCTCTAAAGCTTCAAATCAACAAATGCAATTCCCAACTATATGCTCCCGGAGCAATTTCCTGCCCTCTGCTACAGTCCAAGTTCTTGGGAAATAGAATGGTTTTATTTCTATATCACTCATATAAGTTTTTATTCTTGTGGGTTACATATGTGGCTCCACACATTGTTTTTATCCATTGCTGTGCCTGAACTGGACAATCTTCAATGTAACAACCAAGACATGTACTATATTACAATATTTACCTAAAATTTTGCTATCTTATTATGTTTTAATTCCCCAAATGACTCATGTTAGTGGTGTCCGTTTTCTTTTCTCTTCTTGTTTGTTATGAATTTTGTTCCTAGAATTAATAAAGTGTTGGTGAACAGGAATATCATCACATCTTCCTATCTATGGCTACTATTTCTTCCTTCCTTGCAAGTGATCTCAAAAGGGAGAAATCAAATTTAAGGGTTTGTATCCAGTATACCAAACACCAATGCTGATACTGTGGTGCTGTGATATCTATTATTATATGTTTGGAATTCATCAATCTGCTTAATGGCATACATGAGAGCTGTTTAGGTAGGAACTTATTTATACTGGAGTCAAAAATTCAGCCTAGGCTTTGCTAATGCTTGCTGCTCTTTGGGCAGTGCCATTCTCAGCTGCCTCAGAAAAGAAAGAAAAAACAGGTTTTCAGCAGAAGATCAAGAGTTTATCACAACTGTTCTGTGACACTTCTTTTTTTCCCACTTTCTTTGTATTCATTACTGTCACTACCTGGTCTCTTCTTGCTGGCAAGAATTGCTTGCAACTCTTCTTCTCCCTCCTCTTTCTAGTCTCAACTGTCCTTATTTTTGCTGCAGGTTTCACCCAGACCCTCTCAATCTCTTTTGTGAGGTGACAGGAAGCTCAGGGGGTTGGAACTGTGTTCATAACCATATCCTGCTACTTGCTTCTTATTTATTTTCCTCCTCTCTGGTATGGGTTCCTCCACATGCTGCAGCCTCTTTGGGGATGTCCCCACCTTTTTGTGGGTTGCCCATGATTTGCAGACCCTCAGGGGTGCCTTTTCTTCATTATGTTTGCACAGAGGCACCATGTGCTCCTCTGACAGCTGCAGGTCAGGACGGGTTTCTCACAGCAGTTTTGGAGCTGTGGCTGTCTCCTACAGAGGCCGTGCTGCAGCCTCCTGCTGCCAAAACCCTCCCAGCTGTGCCCACGCACCACCCTTTCAGACATTAATCATTTTAGTCAAACATCTACACTGCTTCAGCTATTAGCTAGGAAAGAACTCCCATGGTCTTCAGCATCGTAAACAATGGGTGAGTTTATGTTTTAAATGGCACCACAGAAAGGGAAGATGTCTGCAGATGGGGAAAGCAGAATCTGTGCTGTGAACAGGCACTGGCCTCCACTGTACACCAACACAACATATGTGTATTCCCTTCCATGGTCTGAGGGCCCGAAACAGGAAGGTTTTTGTGATCCAAGGTCCTGTGTAAGGTTTTATAGGTATTTACAAATGTTGTATTTTATGCTCATGGGCTTTTGCTAAGCGTGTCCTGTGTTTGTGCCTTGTCTTGACATGTCAAGAAGAACAGGTTGGAGAGGGTTGAAGGTGTTTCCAGTTATTCTGCAGTTAACATTAGACACTCTAAGTTGCTAAAACACATTCTTTTTTACCAGTTCATATTTTTAATAAAGCTGGAATGTGCAAACCAGCTTTTTGAAGACACTTCTGAGAAGAGCTTGTGTATAGGCTTCAAAGGCTATCCAAAATATTATTATTATATTATTATTATGCTTTTTTGAGGGGTTCTATTTATATTTGGGGGGTGATTTGGTTTTTTATGTATATTGGGAGAGAAGTGAGAGATGAATGAAAGAAGAGAAACATTTTGCACTATTATTGAAAGAATAATATCAAAACAATATAAATTCTATGTTATTGAAAAAGAGTTGTATGGAGGATTGACACCCAGGCAGTTTATATTCACATATAATATTAGAAAATCACTAAAATGATAAAAATGTCACTGCTAGGCTTTGCTACAGAAATTAAAAACAAGATAGATCAACTGAATCTCCCAGAAGGAGGCCAAAAGAATAAGAAAAAAGTCCTTGAAGAGATGAATTCATATTGCAATTATTGAAGAACAAATGAAGAGGGGAATTAGTTACTTGGTTGGATAATCCTTCAAATCCTGTAAAATCATTCAGAGCTGCTCATAGTTCCTCTGTCATGAGCTCTTCTTTCTTCTCCTTTTTCTATTGGTCCTGATCCTGCATTCCGTGCCCTGCCTAGCCCACCCTGGCCATCCTGCCCCCCTTGTTGTGCCTTCCCTCTTTTCTATCATCTCTTCTTCCTTTCCTTTACTCAGGTATCAGGTGTAGGGATGGAACAACGGAGAGAGCTGCTGTTGGAGCAGACTGAGGTTGAGGGTGTTTTCCTGTGTCTTCAGGGAATGTGGGATAGCTCTGGATCATATCCTGTGAATTAAGCTATAAAAGAAAACCCTTAAAAGTGTTGCTAACTAGGTAGGTACTGTGATGTAAGTGTGCTGAGGACAGGAAAAGTTATGTTCTAGAGACTTCTGGGGAAATTGCTGTATCCTGTGCAATGGCCTCCTTGGAGCGCCTTTGCAGTGATGTATGTTAATATGAGTATTTCCAAAAATATCTGGAGGTCAAATATATCTGTGCCCATAAAAAAAAAAAATGTTCCTTAACTATGTATCAGAGGAAATTGGGAGGTCAGAACTGGAAAAACATTTGCTTAAAGAAGCAAAAATATGCTACATGGAAGAGAAAAAAACAATTTAGTATTTTGAGACATTGTAGGGAAAGCGTTTTGAGATCAGTAGGTAGTAACTGGGTACATAACCACTAACTTATATTCAGCCATAAAACACAACTTTTGGAACAAGCTGACAGAGCTGCTGTCATGTTACTAATAATTGCTCTTGCATTGCTTACTCCTGAGAGGATCAAACAGTCAGAGTTTAGTTCCCCTTAGTATTGTCATAAACCTTAAAATAAAAAGTCAGTCAGTTTATGACACCACCTGCTATTCAGAATGAAGACTCAAGTTCAAGCAGTTGCAAATGAGAACTGCAAAATGCTTCAGATATTGGAGGAAAAGAGTGAATGAGGATCAACACAATCTGCTTTAAAACAATCAGGATACATCTAGCCGTAACTAAAACAAAATTAATACATAAGTGGGTGGACTAAAATCCAAGTAGAAAAAAGAAATACTCAACATTGACAGGTCAGACCTAGGATCAGCATTTGCTTGCTCAGGGGAGTCGTCTTGTACAGACTTGCCAAATTACCAGTTTCATTCTTCTGCAAGTGTTGGATTGGCTTTACAGGACTTTGAGTTTTCATCTAACCTGATTTTAGATATTCCGAGAGAGGACTTAAGTCATTTATTTTAGGAGATTTTCATAAACTTACAAACTTTTACAAAGAAATATTATTTAGACTTCTTTTCTGCAGCCACTTCTAGTGATTCTGAATTCCTTGGCTTCTGCATTAGTTTGCGTACTTTGGGACACCCTATTTTATACTTTAGGTTCAATGGAAACACCATGACTATGATAAATGCAGAAGAAGTCTGATGCCAGCTGGCCCACCGGTGATATCTCTGAAGTGTGGTAAGAGTACCATACAAGCATACCGAGCACAGAACAAGAGACACTGCACACAGGATGGAGACTTGTGGCTCATATTGAGCTGTGGATATAGGCCTGCTCAGCTGGGCTCAGAGGTGACTTTTTTCAAAACTTGTCTTAAATTGAGCAGCTGAGAAGCATTTTCATATTAAGGCTAGGATGAAGCAATAGTGTGTCCCTGATTTTGTACCAAATTGATTTCTATTTCGTCTGGTCACTCTGGGGCTTGGAGGTACTAAGGTAAGTGCTTACAGAGGTCTCCTTGCCTTTCTTAGAAAATAAGAAATTAAATTGAAAGACTCCTGCATTGTTCCATAGACCAAAAAGCCCATAATAAATATGATCTTGGTTACTGTCATGACACCACTGTATTTCTAAATGAGACAGGAAGAACAATAAGTAAGTTCTGTAAGAGTTATTGCAGCAGTCACTATTTCTTCTTCTTTTTTTTTTTTTTTTTNTTTTTTTTTTTTTGACACTGACCCATAAGGTTCAGATCTCAGACACGGACATCTATATCTCTCTTAACTAGAGAATGATTTTATTGTATAATAAAAGAATTGCTACCAAATTAGTTTCATTTTTTATCATTTTTCCTCATTCTCCAAAGCATTTCCACACCCACATCCTACCACCTACATTTTGTTCTATGCCAACACATGATGAATGGAATTTTAAAGCTCATTTTCTTTATTTGTATTATGCAATAAGCAGCAGTTACTAGGAAAAAAATCAAATCTTCATAGCTATTAGTTAAAAATGCACAGAAGTCAGTAAAGCTTTTCTTTTCATACATTTATTTTAATATATCAAATGTAGTTATCTTACAAGATTTTTTATCTTTGTAGCTAATAGAATATTTCTGTCAATACTTTAGCCAGATTCATTGTCTCATTTGTTTTAAGATTTTATTGATAAGCAGAGGACTGTTGGTATTTCTGAGGGGTCTGAAAGCTTATAACCTTTCCACTGTTCAAAGATCCTGACGTGGACAGCAGGAATGGCACGGGTAGCCAGTACCTGGCTGCCAAAGACAGCGGGTGCCTTGACTCATTCATCTTCCTGATTCAAGTCAAAGCCATTACACTACATATTACACACTGGCGGCTGAACCCAGCCCAGAATGAGGCTTTACAGCTAGTGCCTGCAACAGTGAGTCATACCAGTGAAGGATGCTCTGCCTCACCCACCTCTTACCAGTTTCCCAGATCTGCCTTAGCTTCCTGACAAATATTTGTGCCTACAGTAGCCTTTGCACGTCAACTAACCAAATATAGGTCACTTTACGATGAGTTTTGTCACTTTCTGAGTTCTATTGACCATATGAGTTCTATATGTAGGAGTATTGGGAGACCTTTTGCAGCTGGAAGCTTGATGAAATACCTCATAACACCCCAAAAGATGCCATTGCTTACACAATTAAATTCTGCCCTGGCTCTCCACTGGTGATGGTTCATGTTCATGCACAGACATTCCTTGCTCTGTGGGAATCCACCTTTAGTTACCCCACTGCCCCAGAAGAAGGTACTAAGGAAAGTGGTGCATGAAAAGCCAGTGTAGCTGCAGTCAGAGCTCAGGGCTATACAAACATAGATCTTATTTTTAAAAAAATTCTGGTAATATTCCCTACCCTCAAACCCAAAAGACCAGAAACCACAGATATTTTGAAAAAATGAAGACAGGCATCACTGATTTCAAGATTGTCTTTGTGTCAAAATATTGTCCAGGTAGATGCCATTTGCAAGATTATGTAACTGTAGGAGGCATCAGCATAATTAAATCCTATTATCTCTTTCATTAATAATAAAGAAAATCAAATTACTGTTTATTCTCTAAAAGCATATTTCACAAGTTCATGACTGAAATGCTCAATAAATTCCCCCATTTTATTTTCTATGTGTGGGAAAATAACAGAAAGGTATACACTGATGAAACCTACATCTGCCTTTGATTGGTGCTTTTTCTCACCTTAGATAACCTTACTAACTGAGCAAATTATTTTCTGTGTGTTTCAGGTAATTGGGATAAAACTATTTTGTCAGATATAAATGACTTACAGTGTCTCATCAATGAGGGCTGGATTCCTCTTCTCCAACTTCAGCCATCTATAACATATAACATCTGAATTATTTTACCTCGTTTACCTTTGCCAG
Organism: Atrichornis clamosus; assembly: GCA_013400975.1. Lineage (NCBI taxonomy): Eukaryota > Metazoa > Chordata > Aves > Passeriformes > Menuridae > Atrichornis > Atrichornis clamosus. Next base: position 13,744 of record WBMZ01011564.1, read on the forward strand.
TGGAGAAAAGATTAACACTTATGGCAGTGCATTTTTATATTCCTCAATTATAGAAGGATTTTGTAGTGACTAGTTTAGACAGGGTCTTCTACATGATAAACATCTAAGATCTTTGTTGCCAGCAGGGCATGTTCCCACCACGATTAGAATGAGATGCGTTTAAGGAAATCTCTTTGTGTTGGAAGAAAAAGTGGTGTGTCAGGAATTCAGTCAACATGCACATGATTTCCTGATGCTGTTTCAGGACCAAGGTGCTTTTCTGTCAAGCCAAAAGGTCGTTTCTTTTAGCTAAACCAAGATACGTAGCAGGTGCTCTTGAATTACCATCAGTCTGTAGATGAAACTTGCACACTGGGTAGTTCTGCATCACTGGCTGGTGAAGGAGCTGTGGGAACATGTCAGGGAAGAGACTAAGCTTTACTATATTTATTGACATGGAGGTACATTAGATTTTTTTTTTGCCTGGAGTACAGTTTTTCATACTGATGGCTAACACAAATTAGCTATTTCAAAAGCAGTGTGTGTTTTTGTCTGCCGATGACACACACTAAATATAAGGTAACAGCTATTATGTACTCAGGCAAGTTGTATGCATTAATAATGTGCTTACCATTACCAGACAGCACATGCACTCTCTCAGGCCTGCATGAGTGATCTGACTACACTAATAGCTGTTTTGTTGTGACAAAAAAAACCTCATGATTTTTAAATTATTGAATATTTTTCTGTAAAATGATTTTTACAGTTAATGTGCTTCTGATGTTGGCATCCATTATTTTCTGGCAGCATGGAGGAGGATTCCAGTTCTCCTTTTACTTTCATATATGTCAACATGGAAAATCTGCAACAGTGTAAAATGGGATCAACATAAGGAGGCCAGAAGTGTCCAGCCCAATACAAACTTGCTTTCTATATCCCTTTTATATGTGCTCTGTCACAAAGGATACCTTCAGATGAAATTAGTAAATGCAACATAGTTATTCCTTACTTGAAAAAAAATTAGCACACGTATTTCTACTTTGTCTAACAAACAGCACTATTGTAAAGATTACTTTCAGTATTAGAATTTTAACATGAAAAGAGTTTCCTCTCTTTTAAGAAAAAAAAAATTTACACAATCTTTTCTGTTCAATGCAGATTTCTCCCTGTATAATTAGCATAAATTCACACACTATGCAAAAGAAATGAAAATGGTACCAGAAAACTTCCATATATATCATTCATAAAGACTATTTTTTTCCTGACTTGTTGTTTGACTCAAGCTGACTACGTATTTCAAACAAAATCTTTCAGCAATGTTGGGGGACAAAGCTGAAGGATGCCCACTAAAAATATGGTGAGAACTTCTCCAGCCGCCACAAGTTTTGTGGCAACAGCAGATGTGAAGTTCTGGGTGATTTTTATGGTAAGGACATGCTTTTTCTTATATTATGAAAATCACAGTTTACACATGATCAAGAGGAACTGATTTTAGTAGTTAAATCTCTAAAGTATCCATCCTCTAGCTTAATCGCTCCCAGCATTAACCAGACCTTCATGGTGCTACCCTTGAAACGTGGTATCATCCTCGGCTTTTCCACAACGTGCGTGAGAAGTTCTGGGCAAGTCACTTCACCTAAAATTTTAATGGCAAACTAAAAACTGTGTTTTTCTCATTTTCTCTGTATTCTAATGTGAGACCTTAAGGTCTGATTCTCACATAGATTAAGGGACTGACAATTGCAAATGAAGTCATGTCACATATATATTGTGTTGCACAAATTCATATGCTCTGAAAAATGAGCTTCTAAGTATTTCCAAATTATCATTCAAAATTAGCAAAAAAAAGCATCTCCTCTTAGTTTGAAAGCCACAAAACTGGGGTTAGTATCACTTCTTACTGCTCTGAAGTTTCAAAATATATTGTATTAGGGCATGAAGCCATCGCTACAATAATAAAAAGAAAATAAATGTAACTACTCATCAATTTGAAAATAGTAACTATTCACTGCTGTGCAAGAAACGAAGGCTGGTGACCTTTTGATTATATGCAGTCATATACTTACAGACAAAATTGCTAAAAAGACAGTTCTGGCTGTCTTCATTCTGCCACTTCCCTGCTTTTGAATATTCGGCTTTGTGATTCTAATCTTGTTCTTTTGATGTGGGGGTTGGGGTTTTTGTTCTGCCGTTTCAGCTGCTAAGACAATAGGCTCTACTTAGTATGAAGCAGGGATTATGACACGCAGGAATTTTATGTCCTCTTGAGACAAAGAGAGAAAAAGGGGTCCTTACATTAGTGCCCATGCAGACTGGATCACCTCTTCTTTATTGCCAAAGAAGTGGGCAGTTCTTTGGGGGAATATGGTACTGACCTAATAGGCCTCACCCCATGGAAGTTCAAGAACATTACTTTTGGTTTTGTTTGTTTGATTGGTTTGTGGGTTTTTTTCTTCTCTTAGTTCAAGAACATGTACAAACTTGTGAGCATGGAACATATCACGCATTCTGGTTTTTTATAATGTGGTTGTGCTATAATTTGTAATGTATAATGTGATTATTAGAACAAAATTCAGTGCTCTTCTCTCCCAGGTGGATGCTCAAACCATTAGGATGCAATTCAAGCTACCTTTCATTTATTTTGAAGTTCAAAAGGACAGTTTTGAATTTATTAAGCAAATTATGATTCAACTCATGTCTCCCAGTGCTTGGGTCAGGGCTGTGATATGAATTATGAGATTTATATCTTCCATCAGTCTTAACAGAAATGAGAATCCATTGTCGTTTTCACTGCAGACCTTGATTCTGCCAATTCACACAAAAAGTCTTTGGAAAGCATCTGGTAGATAAGACCTTACAAAACCAAGGAGGATTTGATTGGAAAGTGAGCTAGAGCTGAGTTGCTTCAATGAGGCAGTTCAGAACAGACTTTCAGCCCCCCAGGAAAATTGAAGCAGAGCACAGATACCTCTAGCATTCAGCTGTGACACATATTTAAGATGTAGATAAGGTATTAGTTGGGCCTAAGTATTTAAATTCATGTCCAAGTGTTCCCTGTCCATCTGTTTTGGGTTTATTGTCCTCTATTCTGTGCCAAGAATTTGCAGTGTTGCAGGTGGGTAAAATTTCCCAGACTTTCCAGCTGTAGATCAAATTGGCTGGAGACAAAGCCAATCAGATCTTCAAGCAACTTCTGCTGATTCAGTTGGCTCCACTAACTTAGGATAGTGAGGAGTGCACTGTGAATCTTGGAGCCAGGAGTGCTTGGAGAGTGGACTGTGAATCTAGGAGCCAGGGGTGCTTGTCATAGCCTGTAAACAAAGAATGCTCCCTCTTCATTAACTTAATTCTTGGTTGGTCTCATCTAGATTAAGTCACTATAGTTTATAAAGGAGGGTAGAGCTGCCTTTTCTTAGTCCAGCAGCATAGTAATTTCGGCTACCTACTTTAAAAAGTATTTGTCTTCACTGCTTTACAGCGGTCTTTAGCAACAGCACACATTAGCAAGACAGGTACATCTTTAGATCTTACTGAGTCTGTTAGAACTGCTTGCAGCTCTGAACAGACACATCCTTTCGCATGGGATAGTAATGGGTTTGGCCCATCCTTAATACATGTCACGTAAAACACTACACCTGCAGGTTGGATTTAGAGGAGTCCAATGGAGCTACTTGGAATCAATGTGTATACCCACACAAGTTATTGACTCAGTTTTGTTCAGGATAGTGAGTACTTTCAATAAGAAATATTCAGGATGTACTGGTATCCTAGATACACAAGGGGCTTAATGATGCCAATCACAGTTCATATTGAATCCTTCCATATAAGACCCACACAAATAGCAAATAAAAGTCCTATATTTTCCAGGCCCATTTCTGAAAGAAAATAGTGATATAATCGCACTCTGATAACATGTTCCAGAAAAAACAGCCAAAGGCATAATTTCTTCAAATTAGTGGCATTCAACTTTGTTCCTTCTAGGGGGCTTTAGATTTTATTCTCAGATATAAGCCATTGTCCTAAAATTCCAGGTCATGGAGAAACCATTGCTTTTATATCTGTTAGCTGCAGTCCCACACATGAAACCCATCAGTCTTAGTTGTTTGTTAGGTATAATTAATTTTGAAAATGTACCGTGCTGAATAAATCATATGACGCATTATGCATTTCGCAGTTATTTGTATCCATCTTTCATTTACTCCTTTTTTTGAATAGCAACATGTTAATCCATCCTGAGGAAAGAAGAAAAGGTCAAAAAAACCCACAAATAACTGCAAAATAAGATTACTTTGTTAAGATAAAAGTGAGCCACAAGTTTCTGGCAATAATCTGAGCTATTTGACAGTGGAGCCTGAAAGGGAGAGGTCCAGGCATTTGGGCATAGGCCAGGGAACAGAGAAGGAGTCAAAAAAGGGAGTCTTGAAGCAAGATATTACTGATTATATGCTGAGAGAGGCTGCCCCTAAGAAGTCAGTATCCTGCTTTTATTAAAGATAAGATGAGCTTGCTGAACAGTCCCAGTTTAATTTCAAAAACACTATTTTAGGTATTTTTAAACATACAACATTAAAAACCTTTGACAAATTTGTCTCATGTCAGTGACTCAAAGGATATCAAATACAGATCCTCACAAAAATTCAAAGGTGCACACAGTTAACATTCCAATTCACATTCAGATCAAATTTGTCTTCAACAGATAAAAATATCTTTGGGGCATTTCTCTCAAATGAACACCATATGAAAAGCTGCACCTCCATATGATTCTGGGTCAAGAAACAAATTATTTGCAATAACCCACACTGGTCTGCCAGTTCAGTAAGCTATGAAAAGCATGTGACAGGTTCTATAATGATGAAACTCTGCCATTACATGACCAGACCCTGCAGCAAGTGGTGTTAGCAGGGAAAAAGAAAATAAAACCCTTGTATATCCCAAAGATAATTGAACCTGACTCCTAGTAGCCTATTGGTAATAATATCTCTACTCATTCTTTACAGAGTTCCTCCCTCCATATAATCACGCATAACTATCCCTTCTTCTAAAAAGAGCTTCAAAATGTTTGTGACTCATAGATATTATCTAGTTTACAGTTTACTCACAAAGCTGAAATTTAAACAAGCCTCAAGAATGCAGATTTATGTGTATCTTTACACACCACTGTGCATTCTGCTGAAACTGAGACTAAATGCCGTGTGCATAGTAAGCGCATTTATAGTCTTTGTTATAACAAAATCTTGTTTATTTTTTCAGAATACTCTCTTTAAAGAAGTAAGAGGTGGAGATTTAAGCAGGGGTTTTAAATGGGTTTGAAAAGGTCATACATGAAGATGAGTTTTAATTTGAAATTTTGAATGTTGTAAGATTCCTGTATCTGTACAGTTGGAAATATATGGAAATTTTCTTCTAAATCTGTCCTGTACATAGAAACAGGAAAGAACATTGAACTGAAATTACTTTCCTTTATGATGATATTTAAATCCCTACTAAAAGATCTACTCCAGAAAAGGAACAACTGTCCTCACATAAACGTTGGAAGCATTTAATACTTTTTCAGGATCATGTTGCACTGAAATTTGTTAATGTTCCTATTGAACGCAAGAATATCTGCAAAACAAGTGATACAAAAGAACTGACCATAAGGTGTCTAAAATGCATTGGAAAGTAATAAAACTATTTAAGTTGCTGCTACCAGAGTTACTGCTACTAGTTTGGGAAGTGTGTTTTGAGGTGATTCTCTTCCCAGGAATAGCACTTTAAATGATCTGAAGAAAGTTTTAACTTCCCACATAAGGATGTGACATTAAAGGCAGAGAAAGAAGAATGGGCAGCAGCTTTGAAGCATGTGCTGGATGCAGAAGTAAGTAACAGAGAGGGAAAAGAATTGGTTTGGGGAGATTTCTGTTGTCGGTAAAATGCTGCACAGATAATAAAATTCAAAAATTTGACAGCTGTGTTGCGGTAGTATCTCTGTCTGCATATAAGTTCTTCCAAGGGAAAAAAAAAAAAGCATCTGCTTGTTTTATTAATCTGAATTAACTTCTTGTTTTTAGAGGGAAATTTCCAGTCTCTTTAGCCACTGCCGGTGTGAGTCAGTCACAGTATCTCTAGAGATTCCTTCTGCCGCATAATCCCACTGCAGTCCTGCTCAGGAACAGAGATCTTTTCATAAGAGGTGCAGCGCAGTTATTCTTTTATATTTTTTGATGACTTTTGGAAAAACAATGGAATAGGGCCTTTATAGTTCCTGCATGATCCATCCTGTTTTACCCAAACACAAAATCATATCTGATTTCCTTACATTTAAGGAGACTTTTTCTCAGAAGAAGGTTTGGATACCTGACCTGAGCTGGAACTCTGGACTGCTCTGTTACTGTTACTTCTGGTGTTCCTAATATTAAGCTGAATGCATGTACATGAAATAAGTGGATAGATATTAATAAAAAATAGTAATTTTCTCTTACAGGAAAAGGTATGGCATGCTTTTTCTGACATTGCATTGAAAAATATGAAAGTTACAAAAATCTGAGCTTAAAGGTAGTTTGTTCCTTTGTATTATAAAGAGGCTTATTTATGCACACTTCATGAGATAAATAATTCCAAGATTTTCTTAGATGGCTAAGAGATTTGATAGATACCTCATGGAAGCCAAATGAAATAATAAGGAATTTATCAGCTAATATGCCACTATAATGGTTTTATCTGTCTTTAATTAGTCAAACTGAAAAACATTTGCAATCGATCTTCAAAATGTGGTTTCTCTGTAAGGAGTCCATGTTACCTTTTTGATTTGTTTGTTTGTTTTTGTTATTGGTGCCAAGAATTCTTAGGCATTTTCATGTGCTCTCCTTTCAACATTCTGTATTCAGCTATGGCCTGTGCTGGACAATCAGCTGGTCTGTCCACGTCATGTCATCTACCCACCAGGAAACTAGGTTTGCATGAATGTGACCGGCCCTAATTCTTTGGACACTTCACAAAGTCTTATATTAACCCTCCTATCCTCATCCCCAAAGTATGATCCATCCAAATGATTGCGTGGTTTGTCCCTTGACTTCGAAGATGTTGGTCTGTCTTTCTTCTTTTGTCACAAAGGTCTAGGTCTCAGACTCATACTTCATTAGAGTCAGACTCAGGCTTCATCATTCAGGCACTGAATTCTGAGGTGTGCTGGGCTTCATGCAGAACAAAAGGCAATTCAGCATTGCTGTGGGGAATTCACGATTTTCAAGCGTGTTTGTTGCTTGATTATCTCTGCAAACGCACACAGTAGCCAACTGCAGTGCTGAATCAGAGCTATAGATAGTCAACTAAATGAAAACTTAAATGCTTTATAACAATGTATTTAATTCCCATATTGCCCAAGGGATATACATCTTTGTCAGTCCATTTTTTCTTCTCATTATTTGCCTGCTGTCCTATTTAAGATGTTCACTATTCCATCAGCTGGAGCTAGTGAAAGCATCAGGAAAACCTAACTCAAAGCAGTAGCCATAACCTGCCCTATTTTTCTATAGCTGTTCCTAATATACTATATGAAATTGTAACCCTAATTCCGGTATTGATTTCTGAGCTACTTCAAGTTTTTCTTTCTCTTTTTCTGGAAAGAAGAGTAGTATGGGGAAAGACATGATTTTGAAAGATTAAGATTGAGAGTACTTCTAAGGTTTGAAAAAAGAAATTATTCTGAACATTTGATTTTTTTTTTTTCCCCTGGAAAATGTGTGTTGAAATTTTGGTTTGTCAAAAATACTTTTCATCTAGAACAGAAAATTCACTAATTCACTCTATATTAATAAATTATAACAGTTGCATCAGCTAAAGATTTAGAAAAACCATGCATCTTCTCAGCTTTTCTCAGAACTTGCATTTCCTTCAAACAACCCATACAGTTCTGTGAATGTAACATCGTGCATGATGATTCTTTTGGTTCACCTTTAGCTCTGACATTATCTGCTTTTCACTTAGTATCTTTGGTTCCTTGAGGAGTGTTGGGATGGGCTAGGCGCCCATGACAGTGCCCAGGGCTGTAATTCCCATGGACCTTAGAAAGAGCAAACAGCAAAGTAACAGGAGATGGAGGTGTAAATCAGGGACTCAATGAGAATTAACAACAGGAGAAGCACATAATTTGAAAAAAAGGAATCAGAGAACTGATGTTTGAGAAGGGAGTAAGAGCTGTAAGAAAAGGGGATGAGACAGAAGGAAGGTTAGAAAGCAGCTGGATGCCAACTGGTGCTTGGAGGTTGGAGTCACATGCCCTTCTGTTCAGCTTTAAATTAGTATTTGAAAGATTGAGATCAAATCCAAATATTGATCCAAAGCCAAATGTCCATATCCACTGTGTTTATCAATGTATAAAAGCTTAGACACTATATCAACAGGCTTTCAAGAAGTCCTTTATAGAGTATGATAGATAGGCTGGCTCAATTCTGTTCTCACTTTTGCACAAGACTGGTCAAATATCCAAAGAGAAAAATGTAATACCTACTTTGACATTATCTCTTCCCATGAAATGCATAACATACACTTAAGCATCAGGACAAAGTACTTGAAAATATAGAAGTTAGAGATACATGAAAAAAAGGCTGGATTGCACTGCAGTTTAATTTATTATGATCACGTTGTTATTGGATATATACGGAGTACTCAAAAATGCAGTATCCAAAACCAGTGGTATATTACTTTATTTCTTAGTTGCTACCTTCTCTTCAACTAATTTAAAAAATCACTTTAAAAGACATATTTATCTTGAAATGTCAAATTTAAATGTTAAGGACTAATTTATGTCTACAATGCATGATATATATTTGGGGACTCAGTGGAAAAGCTCTTACAGTGCCATCTGCTGAAAAGCAGCTGAGGCTACAAAGTATCCGGCAATTAATTCTTGCTAGGATATCTGTGAATTCTTGGTCCATCCTGGGTGTTTTCAGTTGTTTATGCCCTACAGCATCACAGCACAAAATCTGTAGACCCGGGAGAGGGGAAACTAGGAGCACAGCATTTGCCCAATCCATTAAGTGCATGGTATCACTGGAAGGGAAGGAGGCACCCCACTGTCTCAAACAAGAGGTGCGAGCACATTTAAGGTTCACATTGGTTTGTGTATATGCACAGCCCAAGGGCTGGATGTCAGCATCAATTTTTTTACCCTCTGTCAGGTTGCCTCTCATAAAGCAGCCTAAATTGAATAAGCTCTAATATGTTTAAGAGAAAAAAAAGCCGGTATGCATTGGTTAATAAATTTTTAAACTGACTTAAATTCTCATCTAGAAATGCTTGTCAAGCATGTGACTAATTCTTTTAAAATGAAGAAGACAGACTGCATAGATTCAGGTAAGCTTTTGTCACGCCTGAGCTTGGGCCATGTGATAACAGCCCACTTGTCTGAACTGAAAGATGGTTTTTTTTCTTTTTTTAATCAACAATGGATCAGAGTTTCAAATTAGTTCTTAATTACAGCTGAATATTTTTGTTCAGCTTGCTGTATTAAGGACACTTATCCTTATTTTTATATTACTTTATAAATTGTTCTGGCTTCTCAGTCCACAGTGAATCAAATTTTCAACAGGTCTCACCTAAGATCTGGTCGTTAAGCTCAAAGCTGTGTACGTGCACCTCCACTGGAAATGCAGAGATTTTTTGGTGTATGTATAGATGTGAGGCATCCCATCAGTGAAAATCAGATTACTTCTTCCCTCTCCCAGACTAAAGTGAAACTTGAAAATGTAGCCTGAAATGCAGGGTATTTGGCATTATCCTCCTGCTTGAAAAGTTTGCAGTGGTCATTTCAAAACGTAGCAAAAGGTATTCCAGCAGTTAATCACAAGCTGCACAGTGTCAGAGTGGACATTTCATAAATAACCAAGAGGCTGAAGTTCTTTTTCACATGTTCTGTCATGAATAATTTAGCCTTGTAAAAGCAAAGTCAATCGGTAACTCACTGAAAAAGACTGAATTTCAATTAACTCTGTCAACCAACATGACTAATTCTACCCACAGCTCAATAGATGTAGGACATGCACAAGTTTTGTTCAGAAGTACTGAGCACCGTATCAGTGTCTGTTAGGTGATAATGTTCAAAGGTGTTTGTATGATTTACTGCTGTTAATTTATATCAGTGTGAATTGCCCAAGGCTAGCAAAAACTGCATTTAAGCCTATGTCTTCCTTCTTTGTTTTTTTGGAGTTTAAATTCATGTGTAACTGATTCAGCGAGCTGAGCTAATCTCCCTAAATTACTCCTATGATTACTGTAGCAAAAGATGTTCTTACTCCAGAGACTAAATCTTAACAACTGAATTTCAACTCCATTTCTGACCCGTGCTCTGTCAAGACTCTTTCCCTCTTCTCTCTTCTCTGTTTCTTCAGTTTTGAAGAAATATATGTAGATTAGATTCTGGAGTCTCTGTGAATGCACACTCAGGCTCCTCCTTTTTTTCCTATGCCTTTCTTTGTTAAAAGCTGTGGTAAACAGCATAATGCTAAAACAGTACTTAATAAGGTACAAAGAAGGTCTGGGATAAATGCTTCTGATTTGTATCATTACAGACTGTTTCTGTAGCTAAGAATTTCCATATTGAAAAAAAAAATCACAAAGACCCCAAACCTTGGGACAAGATATTCAAAATACGTATGTATCTGAATGGTTTTGTAAAATTTGACAGATGCCTGTGTCTGTAGGTGCCTTCTTAGTTGGAAATTTTAATTCAATTTTCATAAAATTGTGTTTGAATCAAGTCAAAATACTGTGCATTTTGCCGAACACAGCACTGTTTTGGGTCGTATTCATCTGTTTACTGGAGATGGTGGGTAGAACCAAGGGTTCTAGTTGTTAAACTTTTTTAATCAGCCCACTCTGTTTATTAACCACACCCTAAAAGAAGACTGACTTCTATGAAGGAAGTCAACTGACAATTGCTGCATATTCTTGGAGTGTTCTAAGGACTGTGAATTGTCTTCGTAGTTTCAGTCAGCCTGATCCGTTATCTTTTCCTGCTTGAAAAATGGAGTCTTTCCAATGGACTTTGTTTTGAAACATGCCCTAAATTTTGTATTGTTATTACAATAATAGTAACAAGATTAAGTTTGGCTGCCTATTTTGGCTCAGAGAAACAACAGAATCATAAATGCAACTGATGGAGGAAATTGTGAAATCTCCCAGAACACTGCAGTGCTTAAAGAAAAAAAAAAGCAAATACCTCCCAAATGTAACTATTGCTTAGCATGGTGTCAGAGGCTCACCATTTGTTTTCATTTAGATTCAGTAACTTTCACACAATTTTAGGGCAAGATCTAAAGTCCACTAAAATTCTGTGGACCAGATGATCAATCTATAATGATCAAAGAGATCAGTATTTGGCTGTGGCCTGCAAAACAATCAGAAATTTTTATTTTGGGTGCCTACTAGGAGGTACTGCAGAAGATTTTGCTATTTACCCAATAAACATCTTTGAAGAGAAGATGGTCAGTTAGTTCTCCTTAAGAGGCCTGGTTGGTTTTTTGAAGTCACATACAACAGACATGCAACTTAATTATTGTAAAGTCTTTTGACACCAAAGTGCAGAGGCTGATGAGGAATTCAGTGTTACTTACAAAAAACTAAATTCATATATACTGCAAAGAAAGACTTGAGATCTTTGGAATAAGAAATTCTTTAGTGGGTATATTTCTATGTATTGTAAAGATCAGTATGGAAGATAGAATCATAGAATAGTTTGGGTTGGAAGGACCTTTAAACTTCATCTGGTCCAACCCCTGCTGCAGTTAGCAGGTATATCTTCCACTAGATCAGGTTGCTCAGAGTCCTGTCCGATCTCACCTTGAATGTTTCAAGGGATGGGGAATCTACCACCTCTCTGGGCAACCTGTGCCAGTGTTTCACCACCCCCACTGTAAAAAAAATTTCTTCCATCTAAATTAAAGCCATTAGCCTTGTCCTATCCTACAGGCTCTAATAAAATGTCTGTTCCCATCTTCCTTAAAAGTACTGGAAGCCCTCAATAAGGTCTCCTTGGAGCCTTCCTTTCTCCATGCTGTCCAACCCCATTTCTCTCAGCCTGTCTTAATAGGAGAGATGTTCCAGCCCTGTGATCACCTTTGTGCCCTTTTTCTGAACTTGCCTTGGCAGGTCTGTGTCTTTCTTATGTTGTGGTCTACAGAGCTGGATGCAGCACTCCAGGGGGAGTCTCAGAGCGGAGCAGCAGGGCAGAATCCCCTTCCTTGCCCTGCTGGCCACACTGCTTTGGATGCAGGCCAGGACATGGTTGACTTTTTGGGCTGCAAGTGCATATTGCCAGGCCTTATTGTATTTTTCATTCACCAAAACCCCCAAGTCCTTCTTGGCAGGGCTGCTCTCAATCCTATCATTCCCCACGGCTTGCCCCAACCCAGGTGCAGGACCTTACATGTGGGAACATATACGTGGGTTCCAATATAAGGGGGGATTTCAGGAGGTTCCCACTGGGCCCACTTAGGGCAACATTTGGCATCATTGGGATCTCCAGGAATCACTGGCCTCAAATGTTCTTTAACAGATAACAGCTATCCAACTGTACTTCTACATATTGACACAACCTAATCTGCAAGTAGATAGCAAAAGAGTCTTTCATTTTAAGTCATGTTAGAATTTACTGCTTTATAAATAGATCATTATAGAGGCATTCTTTTGAAATGTGCCAGGAAGATACTCTCTCTGCATTTTACGGGCCCTGACAGATTTGCTTCTATAAGGTATCAGTTTCCTGAATAAACAAGTGATTTTGTCATTATTTTTGGAAGTATACACAGTGCTGCTGTGAACTCCATCAGAGCCGAAGCATTGTTTATGTGCTCTCTGCCAGCTATCTTCAAGATGTTTAATGTTCTCATACTCTTCTGCCAGCTCCTGTCCTAAATTACATATTTACAACACTAATGGCTTCAGGGAAATGAAACTCAGGGTTGAAACCTCTCCTGCCACTTTTCAAAGAGGCTGCTTTAATCCCCACCTTGGAATTTCAGACACTTGCACTCCATCTAGCAGTTTTAGAAAAAACACGCAGCTCAGTTTAACAAAACATCATCTTCCGCTCAGTGTTTTGGAGTACAGGTTACTAGAAGTCAGGGAGACAAAGTGCTTAAAACGAAAAAAACACTTGATCATTCCCCAGATTACACTCCTCATTGTACTGAAGAAATTAGAACCCCATTACTCTTCTAGATATCACAGCCACTGAGATTTCCTAAGGCTGTGTAGAGGAACCAAAGTTAAAAGAGAGTAGGAGACAGTCCTGCATATTGGGGTTTGTCAGGACATCACATGCTGTGCCACACAGGCTATCAGCATTCCAGAGAGAGGAGAAAGCCAGGGACAAAATGCACTTGTAGTTTCTACTTGAAGGTATGTTGTATCCTCTTTTGAATAAAACATATTCAGAAAAATACTAGCAAAAGCAAGGACATTGGGTACACATGTAAGAACTGAGCATCTGTAATCTCTGTAACCATACTGGCAAAGAAGTGTTGCTCCATCCTTTCCCTTCCCATTCCTTGCTCTTACCTGTCTTGATAGAGAGCCTTTAATAATATTAGTTGATAGGGATTTTATCAAACTTCTAAACAGGAGATACCTGAGAACCTCAGGCCTTCTCTCTGGTAGTTTTTCTGGAGATGCCGCTGGCCTGGAATTCAGCTGGGCTTTGGGAAGCGCCATGGCTCCTCACCACACAAAATGTAGCTATACTACAGACCTATGATTGGAAAGGCTAAGAGGGACACTAAGTCTGTGGTTTTGTCTGTGACTTTTTATAAACCTGAGTCACCCCACTTACTGACATGTCCCAAGTCCTCTTGTTTCAGTTCAATTTAACGGTATTCTATAGCTAACAAGATATTTAAATATTCTGCAGAAGCAAGATCTCAGCTTCTGTTGCCGAATCTGCATTTAGTGACAACAAAGGCAGATTCCATCTTAAATTATAGGGTATGTGGCTCAGTTTAGATGTGCAGTTTTAGCAGTAAACAAAGAGGACTGGAGAGTTGAGGGGAATGTGTTTATTAAAATAGCACAGATACGGTCTGTCTGATTCCAGTCCCTAACTGGGAACGTGTGTTCGGCATGTTTACATGAGAAATTTCAAGGTAAAACATGTTTAGCAAAAGCACTGCTTCCCAGGCTTCATGGGCATATAAGGCAAGTTCTGCATTTCACACTTTGCTTTACTCTGTATTAACCTGAAGAGATGTACATCAGAAAGGAAAAGGTCATTATTAGCCTAGGAGATGGAATTGGAATTATGGGTCTTATATAGCAAGCTTTAACAACTTGTCGCCAAACATCTGTATTAATGAAATTAATAGGAAAAACCCTTAATGTATATGTCTTTAAAACTTTTGAAAATGTTGAATTTTCCAGTTTGTTTTTCAGAATTCTATTTCAGTGTATTGTCCAGATCCTCATACATTTTCAAAATAGCAATACTTAGCACTGCCATAACAGCTTACACATTCCTGGCTGCACGCAAACAATTACTGATGTGCATCCATATTGGCACAAATTAAGCCCACATGTAGCTTTGTCACACACATACAACTTCTCCATCATTTAATCTCAGTTGTAAATGACAACTTTGGAATTCTCTGTTGCTCTAAATCTGCATTTCTCATTGAATCTAAATGGATCTCAAATATATAAATAACTGCACCAATCCTGAATATTGCTTTCAATTACTTTGAGTTTGCTGCTGCTCATATGGCACTCATGCTGATCTTTCATGTTGTTGGCATTAGGAAACCTCTCCTTTCTAAAACAGCCTCCTGCATTCACGATTAACAACTCAATCTGAGGTTGAATTTTTTAAGCTTTTTCTCTGACTATTTAAAAATGTGGCCTGTGGCTACTGCTTACAAAGGTTTGAATAAATGTAGTGGGTCTGTTTTGCAGAATGCAAACTGAAATACAGTGCAGAATTATAGTGAGAAAAGAACATCTTATTGCAAACAAGACCATGATTGTAGGTGCCCTGTAAGAAAGGGTCAGGCTGTGAAAGCATTGTTGCAGACAGCTGCTGCTCCCCATGGGTAGCAAACCCAGATTCACTGATTTTACCTACAATCAGAGACCAGAGACCAGGCATTAATTTTCTGTTTCATTGCTGGCTGTAGCAGCACCCTTATGGCTGACTCTGGGGAAACTGCAAGGAAGCCTTCAGTGCTGATTGTGACATAGTACACAAGGAAAGGGGTATTTCACCGCCATAGGCTACGTCACATCCTGCTGCTGGGCAAGGAGCCTCTGTCTAGCCCCTCCGGGCTAACAAAGTGTTCTGGACAGTCAACAGCCATGATTATGTGGGCAGAGGAGCCTAACAGCTTCTCACTGTTAACTGATGCAGCAGCAGATGGGGTTTAGACTTGCAATAAGTTCAGCCTAAATGTGGCAGCATAAATGTGCAGAGCCTGGTCTTCCCTGTGGCCTGTGTTTCAGTCCATTAAGGACAGCCTGAGCATCCTTCTTGGGCAAAAAATTAAGTGCACTTTAATATGAATATTTAATTCACAGTTCAGATCTTAATAGGTAATGGAGGAAGAGAAGATCAAGATCAGACAAACTCTGAGGATAATGTTAGTTCACATGAGCATAGGCAATTCTTATAAGGAACAGAGACATGCTGGAAAGGACTCTGAAGACCTGTCTAGATCTATTATCTGATGAAGGCCTGCAGCAGTCATTTAGAGGTGACCAACTCTGCAGAGTAAGAGCCTCTGTACGATACAGGAATTATAATAAGTGGCTTGCCCAGATACTCAACATATTGCGATGTCTACTTGCAAAGAAAATGAGTATTTTACTTCAAAAGCTGTCACTTCTGCCTTTTATCAAGGCAGGAAGGGTGTGAGGGGGCGAGGTCCAGGCGCAGCAACCTCCCAGGAAGCATCCCTTGTCGAGCTGCTCCTGCGGGATTCGCAAATCCCTTCGCACACACCAGGCACTCCCTGCGAGGTGTGTGCAGGCAGGCACACGCGCACATGATCCAAGCAACCAGCGGAGACAAACAGGCGGGAGGGGTTCTTTGTTTTGAGTTCCGAGGTTTAATGGGAGTGCGCACTCAAAACAGTCCTGCGATGAAGAGCCTATGGATAGCTCGTGCAGAAGATTTTATACGGAGGTAGGAAGGGGCGGAGAGAGCATCAGGGGCTGATGAGGGGAGGGTCCAGGGGCGGAGATAAGGGGGGGTAACAGGGTTACAACCAATAGGGGAAGGAGAGGGGAGGAGAAAGGGATCCGGAGCCAATGGGGGACTAAACAAGGGAGAACTTTCCAGAACTGGGGTAAGGGTTTACAAATGATTGACAGAGGGATTAACATAATGGGGTGTACACCAACCAGGGGATAAACCATTACATTAACTTAGGAGGAAGACAAAAGGCAAAACCATAGGATATACTGAAGGGGTGGAAACCTTAAAACAGTGGCAGTTTCAACCACTGCAACTAAAAGCAGGGAATTATTTCAAAATCATATTGAAAGATTTAGATATTCGCAGTCACTTCAAGGTATTATAATAAGCAAAGGTGCAGCTAGAGCAAAACACAGAGACTTTAAATGGTTCTCCAAAGTTTCTTTGCTTTATTCATTCACTCACTCATGCCTCATTTGTGCACAGATTCCCTTCTTGTTAGAGATGTACATGTCCATGGTGGTTAAGGCAACCTTCTACTTTAGAGTAGGAAAGTAATAAATAAAACACTATTGTGACTGAAAGACAATGCTAAAGAAAGCTTTGAGCTCCGTTCACTTTTCAATTCCTGGTTTGTCTGGGTAAGGATCTCACAGTTGCTACTAAAAGGAATGCTTTGGCTTATCAATACGGAGAGATATGCACAGACCCATGTACTAGCCATGTTCCATTTCAGGTATTTTCCAACAGCATCAGAGGGTCCCAGTCCTGCCACTGGCTCTCCTTCATTTCAGTGAAATTCTGTGCAAAAATGGGCAAGCATGACCCAACCTAAAAAATTTTCTTTTGCTCTAAACAGAAAACAAAAGCAAATAAATGTGCTGTGGGAGAATGCTTCTCAAGGCACCATTCCCATAATAATTTATAAACAACTGTCCAATTTAAGCCAAGTGTGCTATGTGTCTACTAAAAATATTTTAAAGACACACTTGTTGTTATGGTAATTAAATATGGTAAGCATGAGATGGGAAGTAACAAACACACAAAAATAGCCATAGTTGCCCAAGATGACTTATAAATACAATAATAGAAGAGTTAAATTTAATAAATAAAGCAAAATAGTGTGGTGACAGTGAGGCAAGAACATAAAATCCAGAGAAAATAATGTACTGCACTAAAGAGTAGGAAAAGAAACTTGTCTGAAGGGCAGAATATAATGATGAATAATACTGAACAAGAAAATAAAATATTGGTGAGCAAGAGACTTCAAATGCTCAAGGCTGCATGCACAGTGTGATTATTCACAGTGATTACTGAATGTCCCTATGAATCTTCACAATGCCAGCAGCATTTCATTTCTTCCTAAGACCAGCAGAGCCTTGTGCAGGAAGTGAAATCAGCCAATTCTTTAGCTAGACTAGAGGGAAGCAAGGTTCTCTACACCTTTCCAACACTTTCCCTGGAGGAATTGTATCACACACATAATTAAGCTGGACAGGAATTTGTCTCCAGTATTGCCTTTAAGAAATAATAGAAAAGAATCCTAAAATACTCTCAAAAATGTCTTTCCCACAATATCAGATTTTTTTTTAAGAAATGCATAGTCCTCCTTATTTGTGAACTCTTTCATGAAGTGCTATTTCTTTCCTGCTAAATGTGAATTTATTACTAGAGAGAACAAAACCACTCCTTATTCCAAAATACAATAAAATTCTTTCCTTCCTCTTAGCATGTAGAACTAAAAAATAGGGAATTTTTTTAATGCAAATTAGTTTGGTGACCCACGGATCAGCAGGCCAAACTTTTAATGGCTAGTATACTGTTAGATAATGAGTAAAAGCAAACTTGTTAAGGTCTCATAAAGTTTTCCACTTATGCTAGGTTGTTGTAAATATTATTACATTTTCTTCTTACACTGATAACATAGTTCTGACTTGCTCAATCAAAATCTTTAACAGTACCTGGGCAAGAGGCATTTAAACCTCACAATCATTTCCCGCTGCTTTGTTTTCTTTTTGTAGTTCTCCCTTTAACAAGTGTATGTAAGAACATTTTGTTCAGAGAATTAGCATCAAAAGAGAGACAAACAAGTCATTCTTATATTGTCTCACCTTCCCACCTTGAACTTTGTGAATGCTGCTACTGACACACTCTTTAATTGCTGTTGTTGTGTGGAAAGATCTACCTAGACTAAGCATAAACTGTTGTAACATTCTGGATATCACCAGACAGTGCCCATTTACATCACATGAGAATTTGTTTTCCCATATTGAAAGCCTTCAGTTCCTTAATTTCACCAATTCTTGTCTGAACAGATGAATTACGACCAGGATCCATCCAGCTTTCAAATTGGAAAAATAAAAAAAATTCCTGAAATTTCTTGGCTTCTAGACTAATAATAACCTTTAATTTTTGCCTTTGTGAGTGTGTGTGTGATTAATAGTAGCACTGTGTTTTGGTTTAGCAAAGGTGAATACCTGTCCAGATACCCTTTTAAGTATGACACAGCAGAAAATTTATGAAAAAGCCTGATGAAGATGTGGAGGCTTTGGTTCTGCAGTGATTGTTGCCACTGACTGTCTGGAGTTAGATGTGTCAGATCTGTATTTCACTGACAATTGAAATGAACCCAGAACTTAAGTGGAGCTCATTCCTCTCATCTTCCTCCTGACATCACCTCAAATAGCTTTGGAATTTGCTTGCACTTCTAAGAGAAAAAAATACTTTTGTTGTGCTGCTGGTTCGAGCTCTGTTTTCTAACGTGTGGGCCACACTCTGTGACGGCCGACAGCTGGTCTGTGGGCCTCACGGAGTTCAGTTTGGATTCAGTCAGTGTCTATTCGTGAGAAAGAGCCCTGAGAAAATGGACTTAATCAGTTTTTACCCGCGAGAATGTAGTGTCAACAGAACTAAGGAATTTAAACAATGGAAAGAAGAATGCAGCAACATTCTACACCTGTTGTTTTTCTGAAATGCCTGCGTGTTTATGCTATAGTTAACCAATAGTGGTAAGTGTTGTAGTTACATAGTGGCCAATGAGTGTATTGAAGCAGTTTAGTAGCCAATAGTCTTGTAGCACAAATGATAAGATATAGAAATGTATAAAAGAGACTGATTTGTTGAATAAAATGTTTTTTTTGCCCTGGTCCATTGCACTGTCCATTTGTCGCGCCATGTCTGCCCCAACAGCAAAAACACTCCACTAAGGAGTCACGCTAAGGTTGAGTTTGTAATCAGTGCTTCAAAGAGGGAGAAACAGGAATCAAGGGGAAATTTCACTCTACCGTTCGAAATATGAAAGACAAAGACTGAGATGGAAAAAGAAAATTAATCCCTTCATAAACCTGGGGGGAAAAGGAGGACCACATTAGAGGTCCCTCTATCACAGTGTGCACAAACTACCTCTGGTCTGTAGTACACAGACTGTAATGTAAACCCTCTTACCCTTGAGAAAACAGTAATAGATTCAACTATTAGTTTTGAAAAATCTTGCATTTTCTGTGATGTCAGCAAAGGTCTGACATTGGGAACTTTGCAGACTCAAGGGTGCAAATTTCTCTCAAAATTGAGAGAAATTATGTCACTTTGGCTCAAGACTTCTATACTGACATATATTCTATTTATGCTGAGGTATTTTAGGTCCAACCTATATCTGGTGATTACCAACAGCTCAGGCTGTGAGTTCATCTGAGTAGTTCACTTTTTCTGCCCATATGATTACTGCTACTGATTTAAGCAAAACTAGTAGATCATGAGAATAATTTATACAACACAGAGAATGGTTCTAATATCTCCTGGTCTTGAGCCTTGTACTCCCTGTTAAGGCTGATTCTGGAAATAAAATGTGTGTTTTTAATATCTTGGGTAATATAAAATCTCCTTTTTTCTTTCTCTCTTCCCTTGGATTTTATAGATATAGGTACATATCAGAATGATATGAAATGTAAAATGTTTCAGAGCTCTCACTGAGAAAAAACCCCAGAAATCTCTTGACTTCCATAAAGTATTTTCTCAATGTTTTTAAATTTAAAAATCTACAGAGTAAACATCACAAAAAGAAGAAAATTGTTATATCAAGTGCAGTACTTCTAACCACAGATGTCAATCAATTGTAGTAGAAAAATTGGCACTGACAGAGGAGTTCTTCAAAGCAACTTGGTCTGAGGAAAAAGCAAGTCCCAAATTTGCATGAGGTATTTGGAGCCGCACACAACAAGCTTCAATAAACTATTCTATTCTCACTATTGTATTTTTCCCCTACTTTATAAGCATGTTACATTCTTATTCTGCATCGCTCAGCTGACTTCAGACCAGCTTGATATTTTGCTACCCTTACCATCTTTTCTCTGCAGCTTCTGATTGACTGTAATCTTTTTCTTCTTCTGTCTTGCTTGCATCACCCTTTCCTGTTTTCACTACGGGGCATTTGTTATTGCCCTTTCTCTTTGGAGCAATCACTGCCGAATACATAATAGATGTTGTTTTTTGATACTCGCATTTTCTTTTTGCTCAGCGATGGCTGTCTCTGCAGTCACTTGCCATTGTCAGACAGATCCCTAGCAACATAAAACTGCAGAACTCCACTGCCTTCACTGGAATCACTCTGCTTTATATTAGCAGAGGATCTGGCTTAAAATCCAAAGATGCTTCATGTGTTCACCTTAAAAGAAACATCATTACTTTCTCTTTTCAGTATAAAGTCTTGTATTTAAAGAGAAGGACCCATTACCCTCTTGTAGTAGTAAAGTATCTTTTAATAAGGTTTATATACTTTTAAAATATAAACTGGATTTTACAAAATCTTTTTGGTTCCACTCATTTAGGTGGTCATATTTTTGGGGGGAAAGATCTGTAGAGATAAGAGATAATACAGAAACATACTCTCACTGAAATAGTCTTTATGGCTGTGAAATCAGCAGACTGAAGGATCTGCCGGATCAGAGGCATAGAGCTCAGGAGACAGACAGGTTTCTCCTGCTCTGTATGCTGTTACTGTTTATATTACTGTAGGAATATAAAACACAGCCTAGAACCAGCAGCAAAGGCTCATCACCAGTGAGGTGAAATGTACTTTTGAACCTTGTGGAAAGGGTGACATGTGAGACTATTCCCGTAATACAGACCAGGGTTTCAATGACTGCACTATCACGTCCTAACTTACCTTTGGGGTGGAAAACCAATTATCAAACTGCATTCCCTGTTGTTTCCAACACAAATGCTTCTTTAGTGAACGCCATAACTCTCTCCAAAGTGCAGAGAGATCTGTGTAGATTTGTACCAGGCATTACTTGGACTAAGGTTCTCATTTGCTGTCATTCAGGAACACAAGCACTAATTGAATAAAAAAATCTGTGAAAACCTGTCTAACCTTTCCCAATTAGAAGAGAGAGGACAGGAAATGTTAGATCAGTTCTGAACTAGAATGTCAGAGTAAGGAGGAGGAGAAATTGCAGTTTTCTGCTGACAAAGTAGTGGACTGTGGCAGCAGTCTCTCTCACATGGCATCCCTGTCAAGGAAGACACCTGTGCCTCATGCATGGCTTTCTCCAAGATGATGTGAAGCTTTGCTATCTCATGTTTTCATGCCCCACCAGAGGACCAGGGCTATGTTCCTTTTTGGGTCTTGACCCAGTAATCCTCCCATTGATCAAATTAGCTGTAAGTAGGCCCTTAGCCACTATCACTGAACATGATACCACTCCAAGGTACTCCTCTGTATCCCATTGCTTTTGTTTCTAGAGGACTGGACAACGGAGTGCCAATTTACCAGATGAGTCTGAAAATGTTGCTGTAGAAACCACAGAGGATTCCCTCGCTCTTTATTATGCCATCAAATTTAAGATAATTCATATTTATAAAGTTCTTCTGATGGGGGAATATTACGTAATTCTGAATTAATAAATACGTTTTCCGCAAATTGATTTTTTTCCCTTCTGTCCCACAGCCAAGAAAACACCATTAAAAAATACAGGACCCTCTGCTATTTTCCACAACGCTGAGATAAGCCCCTTCTGTCTATTTTGAGTGTTTTGATCTGTCATCTGTGCAAAACCGTGTTTGCCTGTGTTCCTTCAGCAGCACAGCATATCTGCAATGGCCACCTCAAAAGTCCTGTGACACCATCATTCAGGTGTTAGTTGCATGCAAGGTCTGTATTTTTAGATTTTGCCTGTACTCCTAAGAAGGCTACTCTTCGGCCCTTCAGGAGAGTAGCATGACAAGAAGAAACTGTATTTTCCAGAAGGTGGTTAATTGTTACATTATATACATGGTATACATTGTATACAAAAAGATATTACAAATCAATTCTGGATTTGACCAACAGTGTATCACAATGTGGCAATAGTAGCAACATACAGCAGTGGTTCCATATACTTGGACTGGAATAGTTTAACTTGTAATTAAAGTACTTCATTTAAAAATCTAATTCATTATCACATTACCAAAATGTGATTTCTTACCTGGTAATTCCTCCATTAGGTATTTTATGCAGGCTGAGGGATAAAAGGAAACAAGAATGACAGACATTTTTTCCTCTTAGCTTAATGTGCAGGACCACTCTGTGAAACTTCAGCTGTCTATCATGAATAAATGTTTTAATCTCCTGGATATTCTTAGCGCTACATCCAGCAACTGGACAATGAAAACCACTGCCATTAGCATTCTGCAGTACAGCACCGTAGAAAAATCATTGAATCTGGGACTTGACAATTAAAGCCGATGAGTACCTACATCTTTCCATAATAGAATAATACGCACAGACTCTTAAAATTTACTTTATTTTTATTTTTTATTTTTAATCTCATATATCTTAGTAAGAATAACACTGCTACAGAATATGCATTTTTACATTGTGGCATCTAATACCCTCGTAAGTTAGGTGAACTGCTAGCAATCAGATGCTTTCTGATGCTATTACTAAATTCAGGGGAATTTATTGGGAGTGATTTCATAACACTAGGCTGAAATTGTCTTCATCTTAACAACCTCAAAGTTTAAAATATTTATTAGTAGTATTTATTTTAATAATAAGTTGATACCTTGTAGTGATGGCAAAGCAGTGCTATTGGAAAGTAGGTGAGGCACATTTCTTATGTCACAACACAGAAAATGGACGAGGTACTCGGGTCAGCAGTATCACCTCAGATAACAGTAAAAAGTGGGTGAATGCTGCAAAACGGATAGAATTTATCCTGAATGGGCTGTGAACAAAAAAGGACTTTCAGTTCCATCTGTTTGGCATTCTCTGTGGTTTCCCTAAAGGTTTAAAATCCTTTTATTACTTAAGTCAAACAACTATAGACTTTTGCCCAAACTGAAATACATCATGACTGGTCTGTGGATGTATGTTTGGGCATATATTATGCATTACATAATCTTACACCAATAAAACTTCTTTCATGTTAAAGTGCTTTAATAGCCGTTAGCCATAATTGGTTTTGGCCTATCTGGGTGGTATTTGCTGTGAATGAGCTCTTCCCAGATTTTGCAGCTGTACTCCTCGAGTGCCAGACTGGAGACTGGGTGGGTAGTAATCAGAGAAATGCTTTGTCAGCTAAAGGATCATGGCCAGATAAATGAGAGAAAGGCAAGGCCTTACCTGCCACTGCCTCATATTATGCAGTCAATGTCAGGTCTGATGCTTGCTTTTTCATGTTGGAAGCAAAAGTATTACCCTGTCCTTCAGTCCTGTATAAGCAAAATTGTCTGTATCTTGGCACTTCCTGCCTTCCTTCTGCACACTGTCATAATCAGGACTAACCAAATGAAGGAGTACATAAGTGTGTGCTTCACAGGCTCCTGGTCTCCACGAACAACATAAATATTCCCTGTGTTCTCTGTTGTTTAGTTCTTATGCACGTCCCGTTTTGCTTAGCGGGGAGGATCGCAAATAAACGTACCCTAACCTGTTCTGTACTCTGAGGAAAACAGGCAAAATTTAATTTGTCATAGGGTCATGAAAGAAAAAGCTAACATTTGGGACTTTAGTTTCACTTTTGGGGTCAAGATGAGAGCACATGCACTCTAGGAAAACTCTGTGAAAAGACGTCTATTCCCAGAAACTTCCCTAACATGTCATTTACACTGCCCCCACAGTAAGAAAGGTACGAGGTGAAGGTCTATCCATCTTCTGTCACCCACACCTTGGGGATGGCACACTGACCTTTCTCTCACTGTTGAACAGTGCTGAGGTGGTTACATGCCAACACAATTGCTATCCCATCACCAGGTGGGTGGCAACAAGACGGCTGACACAAAAGTAAAATAATCTGGAATTCTGTAAGAAGCAGTGTAGGCTTTATCACACACAATGTTCTGCCAGTACTATCCATAAACCAAGTGTTCCTTTTGCAGTTTTCCCCCCAAATAAATGGAGAACCACAACAACCTGTATGGAGTATGAATCTATATGCACTTGAGAAAGCAAATCACATTTTTGTTGAAATCTGTTTTAAGATAATAGTCTTACATGTGGTCCACATAGGCTGAATCACCTAAAAATATGTCAGCTAGACTACATTCATGAAGCTTTAGAAAAAAAGGGTGTATAAGTGTGTGTATGTGTTTTGTGTAGAAGGACACTAAAATAAACCATGAGGTTTCAATCAGGAGAGTCACGTTTCATAAATAAAAGGGATTTAGATATTTGTCTATATCATGTTAAAAAATTTCAGAAACAGGTCTTCTTTCTAACAACTCTGCAGATGAGTGTTTTACATCCTAGGAATATGGAGCACATTCTTGACCTCAGTAGGTGGTTTGCTCTTTTCTTCAGAGGAGGTGGGACATCCTTCACAGACTTGGGAAGGACAAAGAATCTCTAAAGTCAAGGAATGTGCTGTACAGCCCCAATATTTTCTTAAGAGTATGCTTTCTAATATCATTACTTATCAAATTAAATTTAAAACCATAAAGTGAAAAGATGGTTATTGACTGTTTTCCATATTCTTCAAAATCTGACAGGTTATTTTCACTACCATTTTTAACCATATTTTCTGAATTTTTCTTTTTGCTCTTAGTTTCAGCACTGTGCCAAGAAGATATTTCCTTTCATTTTCATGACTGCACTTCAAATATTTATCCTGTAGTTACTGTTTATCCTAGCTACCTGTACCTGACACCTTATTTTCCCCTTCACTGTCTGAAATCCCAATACCTTGTCAATGCTAAGAATGAAAAAGCTGTGCAGAACATCAGCTGACATTGATTAATCTTGATTGCAGAGATACTATGCTTTTTTATGCTTGTGAATCAAAAGGCCTCTGTTTTTACCAAAGATCAAAATCACATCCTAATAGAAATTAGGGACAAAAATCTTGAGCTTTTTCACTTAAAATTAGATTGGGGAACAGGGAATTCTTCAAAGTGAAACCTTATACAGAAATTCAAAGTGTTAACTGACAAAATATCTATCATTTTTGATTATGTTACATGTCATGGCCAACCTGCTTGGCCTCAAGATCCTTTTTTCTAATTACAGATATTTATGTTATGTTTTGTGGGGTTTTTTAAATAAAATGATGTCTAGTTTAGTTCAAAAGAGTAGGATTATACTATTGAACAGCAAGTATAGTAGAATTATACTATTTTATTTACAAAATACTGCACATTTAGAAAATCAGTTACCCAGTTTCTCTAGGCAAATATTTAGTATCTTCTTAGACATTACGTACAATTCCTGTGAAAATCAGCATGTGAACATTTCATTATTGAACTCTGAGAGGTTGTGGGGGGAAGGGGCTTAGCCGTCAAATTGTAAGAGCATATTACTAAATCTCAGCAATGTAAAATTATCTTTTATTATGTTAGAATATAAAGGTCAAATCTGATTTTAAATAAATGGTATATTTAATCTCTGTTATAACTCCACGAAACTGCATGAGAAAAAGAAGAAATGTGGTAAGGGGAAGACAAGAGAAAGAAAATTGAAGCAAATTGAAGCAAAGCAAAGTACTTCTAATGTATAAAAACTACTGGAGCATATCTTATAAGAAGTTCCACATATGGATTAAATTTTTATGATCTTATTTAACTTCCTAGACTCCTTTTCTGGCAAGATGCTGAAAATCTGTAACATCTAAAGATATGAAATACAATCTAATATTTAGGCATTCAGTATATTCTGTTAAATTATTGTATACAACAAGAGATAATATTGCAAGCTGCTATGATACCAAATGTAAATACTCTTTTTCTGCCAGATACCTTCTGATAGATGTATCATCTATAACACAGATGGAGACAATTTCTACTTTAAAAGATAACAAAAAGCCCCATGGCTACAGTGAAGTTACAGGAACATAAAAATTAATCTGACACATTAGATATTTTATTTATAAAACAGAATTTGGGCCTGTTTCTTTTTTGCCTTGCAGCTTGAATACTCATTTATGTGTGTTTGAAGTAGCTGTAAAATATTAAAATTGAGATCATTATTTCCAGTTCTTCACATTGGACTGTATGGTTTACTTGTAGGTAAGAGAGCCTGTTTCACTAGACAGTGATTAGGCTGGCACACATATGAACAGTTGCCTTCTAGTGGGTATTTTTTCCTAATGCCACCAAGAATCCTTAAACAGGTTGGATCAGCATTACATTTCCTAGGTCTCTGAAAATACTTTTTCTTTACTACATATTTTATATAACCATGGTTGGAAGCATTTAGAAAAATTTCTTTACAGTGTTTGTGTTCTGAATGGATGGTTTTCAGATTATATCTGAAAACCAATTGTTGACTACAGTTCACACTGGCATCACTCAAAGTTATCTACCTGTCCATGTATCTGCCTAACTACTAAGAATTTGTTTATGGCAAAGATATGTAACTGTCTGTTCATTATATAAAATTTTTATATCTTCTTTCTGCAAACATTACAGTGAAAACTCTAAGGTTTCCAAAACATGTTAGAAATTTCATTCTGACTCGTTTGTGTGTCTGGTAACATCCCAGTGCAACCCGTCCTGGTCTTTCTTTACAATTACTGTTGGTTAAACATAAAAGCTCTTAGAGATTTTCATCTGCAGAGAATGCAGTCTAAGCAGACTGCTGCATAACCAGAGAATCCCTGAATCACAGCAGGGTTTGGGCTGGAAAGGTCACCTACTACATCCACCCCTGCAATATGCAGGGACATCTTCAGCTAGATTGGGTTGTTCAGAGCCCCATCCAGCCTGACCTGGAATGTTTCCAGGGATGGGGCATCTACCACCTCTCTGGGCAACTTGTGCCAGTGTTTCACCGCCTTCATCGTAAAAAATATCTTCATTAAATCTAGTCTAAATCAAATCTCTTTTAGTTTGCAACAAACCCTACTAAAATTTTTTTCCNACCCTACTAATTTTCCCTATCCTTTTAAAAAGTTCCCTTTAAGTATCGAAAGGCTTTTCCTGGACCTTTCTCTTCTCCAGGCAACACAGCCCCAGCTCTCTCAGTTTTTTGTCACAGGAGAGGTGTTCCATCCCTCTGATCCTTTTTATGGCCCTCCTCTGAACCCACTTCAACAGGTCCATGTTCTTCCCATGCTGAGGACTCCAGAAGAGTGCTCCACATGAAGTCTCACCAGAGTAGAATCCACTCTCTTGACCTGCTGGCCAAACTTTTGATGCAGCCCAGGACACGATTGGCTCTCTGGCCCGTGAGAGCACATTGCTGGCTCACGTGGAGCTATTTATCTACCAGTACCCCAAGTCCTTCGCGGCAGGATTGCTCTCAGTCCATTCATGTCCCAGTCTGTGCAGAAGCTGGAGGGTGCCCCAACCCAGGCAGAGCACCTTGCACTTAGGTTTGTTGAACCTCATGAGGTTCCGATGGGGCCACTTCTTGAGCCTGTCCAGATCGCTCTGGATGACATCCCGTCCTTCACGTGTGCCAACTGCACCACTCAGCTTGGTGACATCTGCAAATTTCCTGAGGGTGTACTCGATCCCACTGTGTCATTGTCTAAGACATTAAACAATACTGGTCCCAGTATGGACCCCTGAGGGTTTGCTGTATTCAAATTCCTCAAAAGACACTGAATTTAAGACTCCCAAATGGTGTATCCTTCTGTTGAATGGCAAATAGCCGTTTTCTAAGTGGGAACATTGAATGCCAGAATAACACAAAGTGCTGCAAAAACTGAAGTTTTATTGGTCATTTGGTTAGCTCCTTATTGACTTTTTCATATAATTACTTTTTTCTCCATTTCTCTGAAATAACTACTTTTAAATTAGACTTAAATCACCTCATTTATTTGATCTTCATCACCAAAATACTCACCTGTTGTACTATGCACCTAGGAACACGTCCCTCCCATGCATGAATTGGTTTCTCTGGTCTTGTATTGTTTGCTTAATGCTTTACAACATAAGCCAACATTGGTCTTGATCATCTGTACTTCATCTGGCCCCTGTGTCAGTAATGATTCACAGCCAACATTGGTCTTGATCATCTGTACTTCATCTGGCCCCTGTGTCAGTAATGATTCACAGTCTTGGGAAACATAAGGAAAAAAAGCCTTTCTTTTTTTTTGCCATGAAAGAATAGTATTAGTTTAAAACGCATATTCTGTAAAGAGATGAGGTTTGAGCACAGGAAAGGTTGTTTTATGGNTTTTTTTTGCCGTGAAAGAATAGTATTAGTTTAAAACGCATATTCTGTAAAGAGATGAGGTTTGAGCACAGGAAAGGTTGTTTTATGGATTGAAAAAAACCAGTGGGTTCTATTATCTAGTAGTGTTAAATGATTGGAGTGCTAATCTACTGCCTGTTAGACCCATCCGTTTTCCGGAGTGTCCAGCTGTGTATATAAATGGTCTTTAACGTTGTTATTGATGAGACTGTGGGCAGAGCAGTGCTGCTAAACAAAAGGAGGGCCTTGAATGCAGTGTTGGTGTCCAGAGTTTCTTTGCAGAGAGCAGCAGGATTTAACGTGATTAGAGATTTGTGCCTGGCATTGAGCCTGAACGTAAAAACAGAGGCATTTGCTCTGCCTCAGCAAACAGTGGTTCAGAGGTCAGAAACCATTAGCACCTGGGAGGGTAGAAGAAAATAGATACCAGACCTGGCTGCACAATCAGATCAAGGCAGCGCAAAGCAACACAACTGGTTTGAACCACTTCTTATGTATTGCTCAGGCTGAGCTCATTTGTGACCAGCTGAAGAATTGTGTCTGTCTACCAAAAGCAGAGCAGAGCTTCCAAGAAATATTTAAATGTGAATTGTGCTTTTTTTTCTTGTCTGACTTAGTGCAGCTTGGGCGATGTATCACCATCTCATGTTTTCCCTTTTCCTGCGGGGAAGGATGTTCCTGCAGGTCCCAGGTGAAGGAGCAGCTGCAATTTTACCTCCTCCTGCCAAATACTTACACTGGCCAGGGACAAGGATCTCAGTGTGTCTGACATGGCTTATTCACATGCATTTGGGAGGGGAAGAGCCTCAGTCACCTCTTACTCTGGACCAAACCAGCCGCCGTGGCCAACGGGAACATGGAACGTTCATCAGACTGGGACAGGGCAGACGGGATCCAGGGGTCTGTAGGCTTACAGGACTTCTTGATTGTTTTCCTGCTCCTTCTGCTTCCCAAGTTTGACTGGGATGCATTCCATGTATTTTTATGAACTCCTGCGAAAATATATTTATGCTGTTAAAATTGTTGCTGTGCTGTTGTCCAGGCTGTTTTTGCTCACTGTCTTCAGAGAGACCTGCTGGCTGTGTTGACAGGGATCTGGGTTCATGGGTCTTGGTGTGGGTTTGTACTTTTCGTGAGTATTCAGAGGCACTTGCCAGCCAAGACTGTGGGACAAGATCTAACCCAAGGTACACCAGTGCCATATGGCTGTGACTGAGAGAAAAGGGTGGCATCTATCAATAATGTTGATTTCTTTCAAGGGCTGGCCATGAAGAACTGATCCATATCCGGTGTGGGAAATGTTTGAGTATGCCATGAAACTAGTGTACATTTCTGTATTCATCATCACTAATAAATACATGTCTCGGTGACCCTGCTAGGTCTCCCAGCACTGACAGAAAGTTAGGTCCAGGATTCTGGCAAAACTGGTTTTTAGCTACCTCCCCAAATACTTAACTTTGCAGACAGAGATATTAATGAGGGCAGCAACAGTGGCTTGTGGTATTTATGAATTCTGAGTTCTAGATATTGAAAAAGTGTGAAAGAAGAGGCTATTTTTCCACTTCGTCTTATTTCTATTTATATGGACCCACATGTGTATATTTCTGTCATGGGGAAGACATAAGCAACTACACTGGGAAAGACTGTCATGCATCTGCCTCTTCTGATGTGCTTACCCGTTCTGAACATGTGGGATCTTCTGTACCTGAGAGAATTAACTTTATTTTTTCCCCCTACAGAAATAGAAAATATTTAAAACTAGCTGCAGAAACAGCTAGCATGAAGATCCTTTCCACAGAACATGGAAGAGCCCACCAACTACTGAGCAACAGTGAGAAGAGCTTTTTGGCAACCAGCCTTTGCAAAAGGAAATTGAAATTAAAAAGCTTTTCAGTTTATGCCATTTTAACTAGAAATTGTCAGTGCAACTTGTGCTGATGAGAACTTCTTCAGTGCCCAGAGAATTGGATCTAATAAATTTTAGTACAATTAGGTAAAAGAAGATACTGTATATTTTATGTTTTCCAAAGTCTTACTGATTAGTAAGACTGAGATTCCTTTTTGATAATTACAATCAATCCAGACTGTCCCTCTCAGGGAGTCACTGTTGCCCTTCGATATATTTTGCATTATATTACAGGTACAAAGTTACTTTCTGAGTTTGCCAATCTCTCTGCAGACCTCATTTCTCTTAATTTTGTTCAGTTTTATTTGACCTTCAGTGGGCAAATAAGTCCCTCTTGCATTTCTCTATATCCTATGTCTTTGAAGAACACATTACTTTTAGCTCCAATGTCTTGTAATAATTTTCAGCTTCATGTCTTATATCTCTTTATGTTTGCCTGAAAGTGAATTCTAGACTTCTTTTTGGCAGTAATAATTTTGGAACATTTTAGTGAAACTGAATTTTCTCACCATTTAAACTAAGAATATCAGAAATACTGCCAGTATTGAATTAAATAGTGAAGAAAGAGCTGATTTTAGACAAAGAAGTGCTATATTTGAGTCTCTTAATTTTGGAAACAATTGCCCCAGATGTCTAAATATGAGCTGTCATTTGTGAGATCAATGAAAGCAAATTATCTCTCCTTTCCTCGCATCATTGTCATTTCTGGTGAGAAGCTGGAGAGTTTCATAATTCATTGCGGGTCTAAAGGGCATAATCTACTCTCTTTTTTCACAGTATGGCCAGACTACTGTGGCTGACAGGATCTGCTCTTGAAGATAGCAGCTGCTTCATAAATCAGACAGGCTTCTGCATTAGAAATGGATCCTTAAGACATAACCTGTTGCAGCAGAAACTGTTCCAGCTGTTATTTTGTAGCAGTGACAACAATGCTAACACACCAACTCGCTCCCTGTGGGGCTACAGAAGTAAAGATGCTTCCATGCACAAAGAGCTTATGACTAACCGAATGTTACCATTACATAATGGTTTTCCTGTTGAATCTACACAAGTTTAAATACCGAGTCATAAAAAAAGAAAAAAAGACACCTGGGGAAATGAAACATCAGACTGCATGAGTGTGACATTTGCCGAGTTCCTGTTTTTAGGGAAGCCAGGCAGTAATACAGGCTTAATGTGTGAACCCCAGAAATCTGTGCTTCATGGGATTTTGTTTCATCCCTAATTGTGTGCATAGGTACAGAAGACTGTTAATTCTGCCACCAAATCAGCTCCCATAGAGTTTTGAAACCTTAGTTCAAAATGTGAAAGAATTTCCTTAAAACAGAGAGTGAGACTCGAATGAAATACAATGGTGAAAACACTGCATCCTCACAAGCCATGGGTGTTTTGCAATGTATTTTCATTTTTTGAGCTGTTTTTCCTGAGGGAAGCAATAGGCAGTTTCTAAGTGGCCTGCTTTTTGAAGACATCTTAAACTAGGCAAAACTCAAGACATATAAAATCACAGTTCATTTTAAGAATGGAAGTTGAATTGGAAGTTGTGCTGACAAAGAATTAATAAACTTAGGAATATATCTTATCCACTACGTTCTTATAATTGTACTAATGAGAACAATGGGAGTTTTCTATTAAAGCCTGATGAAATCTTTCCAGTGTTCACAGACTTCAGGGTTGTTTTTTTCAAATATATTTATGCTAGTACTGCACCAGGCAAGGAATGTCTAAAGGCATTTGATTATAATTGATGCATAATGGCAATATTTATAGCAGGAATATGTTCTTAATGCTGATGGATTCAAAAATTAACCACATCAGGTAGTAAGATCTTACAAAGCCTCTAGTTCTTGCACTAGAAGACATGACTAAACTCTTGAGTATCATATTCCGTTGTTACAAGTTGCAGGAACACATAGATTTAGGCCTTTGGGGTTTCTTCAAGCAAAACAGAGTGTATCTGTCTGTGTTTTAGGGGAACTGTGCAGCTGCCAGCTGTGAAGATTTTGGGATTACCTTTTCAGATCAAGGTATCCACTTTCTCTCAAATGGGATTTTATTAAACAGTAGTGCTGTGGTACTATGAAGTAGATAGCAATAATCTACATAACTAGGTGTCATTACAGTATCAATGATAGCAATGACATGACTGTTCATTTTAATCAGGAATGAACTTTATCTATTGATAACCTTCAGAGCAACAGCAATATTCTTATTTTAGAGTTTGGGTTTTGAGGAACAGAATAAATTGCTTCCCTGAGGGAGTAACTGTGCAGCAGCCCTTCACAAAATCAGCTCTCTCAGCTGTTTCATGCACTTCAGGTTTCTCTAAGCCTCTCGAATTTGCTGTGGGCTAAGGTATCAAACTGTGAAAATGTACATTAACTTGCCATCCTGTGGTAACCTGCTTGTTGGTCTGAGTTATAATTTCACACTAGACAAGTGAGGTAGTGAACAAAGTCCAATTTTTGTTACTTTAACAGTACAGTGTCCTTCTTCCCTGCTGTGTAGCTCTGATTTCCAAATGCTTATGTCTGTATTTTTCAAAATATTCAGCTGTCATGGATCCAGATGTGTGATGGAATGCATCAAATTTGCCCTATTCCTGCTCATATTGAGCAGATCTTTGTTTTATTATTTTTGTTCAGAGAACAGATTTCAGTATCGGGGGCTACAACAATTTCTGCATATCTTAACATCACAATGCTTATCCCAGCAGAACCTTTTGCAAGCGTTCCCCAGCAGAAGAATCCATTTAAGCTCTGCCATTCCCCAAGACTCCAACAGTCCCTCCAGCCTCGTGGCGGATGGCTTCCCTGAAAGTGCAGTGCCATGTACAAGCTGGCCGTGGGGTTAATCACCAGGGCACAGTTCAATACTTTCACTTACACAGAAAAAGCCTGGTGGACTGTGCTATTGCTGTTAAATCCTAACATTCTGTAAAAAAGTTTTACTCCCACTGCTCTCATCTAGAATTCCCTCTCTTCACCTGTTTAATTATGTAAGATGATGATTGTTTCTTCTGGAGATGTTATGTGTCATTGAAAAACTTGACAGGGAATGCAGCTTTTACAGTTAATTATTTTAAAGGGGAAGAACAACAGATAGGAAAACATCTTTTAACTATAGGCAGCTTCAGCTCTCACAGTACATGAGCACACTCTGTTGGATTGTTCTGATAATAACTGTGCAGAGGAAATAGTCACATTTGAACGACTTGAAACTTCTATTCACAAAAAGAGTAAAGCAATCTTCTTCATACCAGTCTAGTACTCAAGTATATTCCCAGGTATAAGTTTCTGCATCCAAACACCTAAAATATTAAATGCAGAGATTACATGTTGATTACTTGCAGAAATACATAAAAAATGAACATTTTCAACTCTAGCCAAAAGTAATGAATTTAACCAAAAAAAAAAAAACGGATTGTGGATGAGTTGTTTCATTTCATATTCTCTGTTAGTTTCTATATAATGATAAAGGTTTTCACAATAGATGTTCTGAACTGATGGAAAAGATGACTTGCTGTAACAAACATTTCCCTTCCCTTGGGGTCCAAGAGCTGTGGAAATATGTATGTTTCAGAGGCAGATCACTGATCCAATTCATCCTAGTACTTTCTGTAGCTCCCCCTGATAGAGGGAATTGGGAATAGGGAATATTAAGATACAGAAAGCCAGACTATGAAATTGTTCTGCTAAATTTCTAAGTGGTCCCAGTGAGGTCATGCCCAGAGTTCAGGTTTTATGTGATTCATAGAATCATAAAATGGCTTGGGTTGGAAGGGGCCTTAAAGATCTTCTAGGTGCAAACTCCCTGCCATGGCAGGGATGTCACTCACTAGATCAGGTGGGTACATTCCGTTGAGTGCATTCCAGGACTACTCCTCGGGGACCATTCAGGCATTAGAGAACTTTCCCTCTTAGTAGCATCTAGAACACTGCACTTGCAAATGTTTTGCTGAATAATGATGGGGTAATGTTCATCAGGAGCTTACATGCTTATGGGGCCTTGTGACAGTGAAATGACAGAATTGAACTCAATTAGATACCGATATTGCAATGCGTGTAGTTTGAATGTGTTTTGCACACTGTCATTGCAGTGTCTCTGATGATCTCTATATTACTTGAATCAAGTGTAATCCACTTTGGGAGAGATTACTAACATGCATTTTAGCCTCATGTAGGCACTTTAGCCTCAGTAATGAATACAGTTAGAAAAAAATAAGGAGTAGAAACCCATAATTTTTCTCTTTTTTTTCCTCATCAAATATTTGAATTAGGACTACTTAATTAATTTAAAGTCAAATTCAATTTATCTCATTAAATTTGAATCCTGTATCGCATATGATATACTATTGTCACAGCCAGGACTGTAACCAATATAACCCAGCATAGCCTTGCTGCAATAAAGCTATGCTCATTTGGATCTCTGCTGTGATAATTCATAATTATTTTCTGTATTAGTGGTTAGCTTATATATTTTTGTGGACCTGGTGTAAGAGAACTATACTCAGTCTGTGTGGGCCAGACAGGACCTGAGTATCACCCAGCTACTTCCTGGTCTAATTACAGCTGGTAAGAATAAATGTTTACTGGCAGTTCATTTCAAACTTCATTTATTCTCTCCAGTTCTATTTGAAAACTCTTAAACAATATTTTATTTCATATGCTTGGCAGGTCTGCTCCCTATCATAAACGAAGGGTTTCACCAGCCTCAAGTACCCTGGCCTTGTCCAGCCGTCAGAGGATAAACAGCAGAGTACACAAAGACAAAGCGCACTGTGAGATCAGACCCGTGATGAGGGGTGGCGTGAGAGCCAGCATCCTAGGCCAGGGCACACTTGTGCTCAGGGCAGGATGCTAGGGAGGAACCAGGCCCCCTTCAGGCATCTGAACCTCTTTGTTTTCCAGGAAAGTCAAAAACCTCCACTCAGAATCCTGAAGGGAATAAAGAACCCAAACTCAAAGGGCATTTTTATCTTGTAATGCCATAGATGTAGAGGTCAACATGCTTCTCAGCAGAGATGGCACATAGCAGAGGAACTCTCCCTTTTCTCCCCAGGGTTCAGGCATGAATGCCTTTGCAGAAGACAGCTTGTAGCTTAAAAAAAATCTAAAATTTAAGAAGAGACATAAAAGGGTGATGCAGAACACAGTGTAAGATGTGATGATTGGTTAGAATGTTACACATGTCTAGGCTGGAAAAAAACATGAAGATAAACTAGAGCAACCAGTGCTCAGTAATGTTTATTTTGGTTTAGTCTAGAGGTTCTTATTCCTTTTGTAGCAGATGTTTAATGAAATAATTACTAGGGTCACCCTTGCACATTTAAGAGCATAAGACTTCTTATATGCTTGACACCAGTACTGAATGTAATTTAAAACTAGCTTATCCTCTGTCACATATGAACACCCAACTGTTTTACAATCCTCTGCCTCAGACAGACAGACTAGAGCTGTCTTCGTGAACTGTAACTGTGTCTTGACAGAGACTAACTATCCCATTTGTACAAACAGGGATTTCTACAAGAGGGAAATTAGTCTTGCATTCAGTTCTCCCTGCTTTTTCTGAGGCTGAGGCTCTTGTTACACAGAGGGGCTGGTCACACCTTGTTATAGGCTCCTTCCATTTTAAAATGCTTGCAGAGCCTGACTCCCTGTGATGATGAGTCAGAACCAAAAAGATGGCATATTCTATTCTATCTCCTGCCGTGGACAATTCTACATTCCTAAATCTTGATCATTAAATCCAAAACCAATAAATGTTTCCCTTCCTTTTCTCATTAGTTATGGAAGACAAGACTATCTCAAAAACCTATAACCTGATCCAAATCAGTTTTGTATCTGGGCACTCTTGAACACAAGTACTGAAATTTGCAGCTCATAACTACCTCTCATTTATAAGCATGTATTGAGTTCTCTGTATTCATCCATTCAATCTTTCAAGATTAAAAATTGTGGCTTTATTGAAACACAATAAGAAAAGGTTTACTAAACTTACATTTTTTAGGAATTATACAGCTTCATATATACATAGTGATGTCTTATTTGCATATTGGCTTATACTGTTATATATCTCCATGAAAAGACACCAAATTACTCAAACAATTAGAGAGACTTACAGAGTTTAAAAGGTTTTCATTTCTCTTCAGTGGCAAGATTCTCATAGTACAATCTTTAAAGCTTTGTTAAAATTGTTGAATGCTGCCATAAAATAAAATTTATCTAAAGCATCAACTTGTTCTGGTGATCTGGAATAAGATGATAAAAGACCTTCAAATAAATAAGACATGATACAGAAAAGGATGGTTAAATTACTGTGGTTCAAAAACTGGCATAACTTACAGCAGTGCACTAAAAAAAAAGGTCTAATATTCAACTCTAGCACAATCCAGATTTTCAGTATTTTGTGGATGAGAGATTTAAGCCTTGTAGGGGAAGAGGCCATAGGGATACATACAGAGAGCAAACAGTAAAATAGGTCTTGAGCAGAAGAATAAACAGGGTAATTCTGGGAGGCATTGTAAAAGTCAGAGTAAAACTGGGTGGAAGAGGAGACTGAGTATGCCTGAGTATTAATGAAACTGATAGAAATAGAAAGCACAGCTAGGATCCACAAAAGATAATGTGAGAAAATATGTGCAGTCAAAAATGCAGAAAATCCTGAGTTCTCTGGGACTAGTGTGTAAAGGTATATGGTTAATCTGGAAGGTACAGAGATTTGTTGATGCTCCCTTTTCATGCTGTTACCTTTCAGGATTTTTCAAACTATGTTTAAATTAAAATGAATTTTTTAATTATTATTTTTAGAAAGTTGTTTTTAAAATGTGCTTACAGCAGTATACTTCTCATAATAAACATTTTATTTTGTTAGTATTTAGACTCACTTTCATGTGATTCTGGTTTAAATTTACTATACCAGGAGAAGCAATTGTAAGGAAAAATGAAGGTATTGACTGCTGATAGATTTCTCTATTTTAATATGTTTTCCCTTTTACTTCTCATGTCTAGAAGTCTTTCTTCAAAGACTCTTTCAAGAGGACTTAATCAGTCTTCCTTATTCTCCTTTGAAAATCAAGGCCCTTTGTATAAACTGTCTATAAACCATCTAAAAAGTAGACCATAAAATTATGATTCATGCACAAAAATCTTGGCCCTTATAACTATTTCCTTAACGAAACTGTTCCCATACCTTACTATGGTAAAATGTCATCACTCAATCTCTGTATCCACAGATTAGGATTCTGCACCTGCAGATAACACAAAATTAAACCTTGTCATGGTTTTACTAGACCTGGGGGTTTTTTTGGTAGCAGGGGGGCT
>WBMZ01011565.1:0-162984 GCA_013400975.1 Atrichornis clamosus
CAGGCTCAAACCAAAACACAAACCTACTGAAACTACTACAGCTGATGTTCCAGAATTCACAGTTTATTTCATTTTTCTAGTAAAATATGCAGAAAAATTACCAAAGTAATTTAGAAAAGTTACCAAAATTAATTGGTTAGAAGTATTTTGTTTTCCTCTTTCTCTACCTACCTACTTTATCAGTTGATTACCTTACCCTAATCAATATAGCTGACTATTCACTGCCTCTCCAACTTAATTTTCTGTTCTCATTCTCAATTATCATTAACACGACAGCAGACAAGATTGTGTGCCAGGTGTGTCACTGAGTTAACGCGTCATTTTATTGGTGGAAATCTGCTATTCCTTTTAATGCAATAAACTTGCTGAAATTTATGTGATTTTAAGTCCCAAAAAGGGGCCATTTTGCTCCTATTTTCCACCTTAAAATATAAAGTATGTCTATACTGCTGCCTGAAACTTTACCTGCAAAACTTTATGGACAATCAGTAAAATAAAGACTTGGTAAATTCAAGGTCATCTTTCATTTTTCTTTTCAAATACTATTTATCAACAACAAAAACGGAATTAAGCATTGTCTGATTTCTTGCAATGGTAGTTGAAATATGTTTCAATTTAGTTGTGTTTCATTATGCA
The DNA here is from genome assembly GCA_013400975.1 of Atrichornis clamosus. Taxonomy (NCBI): domain Eukaryota; kingdom Metazoa; phylum Chordata; class Aves; order Passeriformes; family Menuridae; genus Atrichornis; species Atrichornis clamosus. The sequence goes on from WBMZ01011565.1 coordinate 637, forward strand.
TTTCAATGTTAATTAAATATAACTGTAAGGATTCATAGAGAATGAGCTCTGAAAAGCAATGCACAGCAAAACTGTGATATGGAGGGGGGGTGAGAGTTTATTAACCTTTTGATCAAACTCTCATTAAAGTCTTATTTTCTTTCTGTTTCAATACTAGGTTAGCTTTCTGCTTCCCTACTCAGCACATAAAGAAAAAATAATGATTAAGGAGCGTTAATGAAGAGGTAATTTTCTGCCTATTTTGATGAAAACTAGGCACTTTAATAATTGTTATTTAGTTGTCAATTCGCCATTCAGTTTGGATTTTTTTTTTTTAACTAAGTCATCTGCAATATTAGGCCAATATTTTCTCTTGTGTTTTTCTACATGTCTCAAATATTCATCTTCTTTTAAAACAGCATCAGGTATCATAACAAATTCTGCAGAAGGAAAAGCATATTATAACACCCTGTGGAGTCCAAGAATACCAAGAACACCATGGATGAGCTTACAGTGATGGTTTAACATGCAGCATGAATGTGTCTTTGAAGTGGATTTCTCATTCTTCCCCTATCACTGGGCTGTATTTTCCACCATGGACTGGTCTAGGAGCACAGAGACTGCTTTCTTCCAGGCTGTAACCAGTGTGGAAGGTGTAATGTATTTAGTTGTTAAATCACTGGTTCCATCTGCTCTACAATTTTCTTGAGTTGCCTGAACTAACTTTGTATAGTCTGATCTTTCAAATTCAATGGCCTTGACCTAAACCAAAATGCATTGTGCAAGTCTGTCCAATACAGCATGATGTTTCCTTTGAGATGTATATGGCAATAAGAATAGAGATAACAGTCCAGGGGAAAAAGAGGTTCTCATTATCTTGGCATTCATTTGGACACTGCTGAAATGAACAGATACCTTATTTTTCAGAGCAGCAACTACTTTTTTTGGTTGTCACACACTAATCCCAACATCAGTTAAAAACATCACAAAATTATTTTAAATAAGTGCATATCTGACATGAAATTGCTGTAGTAACTTTGAGGAAGCTCTTTGCCCAGTTCTTTGCCTGATGGGACAGCCTCTTGATGAATTCTGCCCAGTGAGCAGGTTTCCAGCAATTTCAAATCCATTTGCTAGGTGACACCCTGTTAATAGGGGTTGGCAGGCAAGGGAGTAGTTTCAGGATTCTGCTTCATCATTCAGTCCCCTAAGAGAGGATAAAATGGTAGTGAAAACAATATAGCCTCCAATGGTTTGGTCACAACAGAGACCACAGTTATTATCTAGGCTGTGCAGGGTCCAGGAGAAGAGCATATTCCCAGAGCCAGGCCTGACCTCTGATCTTCATCATGCAGGATAGGCTACTGCTAAAGCTATTAGGAATTGTTGACGCTCATGTGCACCAGTTTTTAGAGAATACCAAAGTCATATCCTTTTAAAAGTCCTGATCCAAGTCCTTGGCCACACTCACTTTTCTTGCTGTGGGTGGATTCAGAACTGTCTCTGGGAGACAGAGCTGACTGCTGGAATTGCACAATTTATGAACTGCCTGGGAAAGCAATCATAATGCTACTTCTGGGCTGGGTGACGAATATGCTAATTAAACTTTTCACACATATGGCAAATTAACATACATCATCATTGGAAACTGCTGTTTCTCAAACATGTATAAACAACAAGAATCAGAGGCTACCTTTTTTCCATGACGCACTATCCATGAATTTTCAGTGGTGTTAAAGTGGTGCGTGCAAACTGATGAAAGCCTGCTGCTGAATAAGCCACATTGGCTTCTGCATTTCCAATATGTCAATTCAACCTGCTGAACCAAGTCACAGGCTGAAAAAGTGGCAAGGACTTGTCTACAGCCCCATCTGTACTATGAAAGTCTGTTGATATAGCTCAGAACTTAGAAAATTCATGTTCCCTAGCTGAAACCAATATATTGACTAAACCTCTGGTGTGTATGCCAATGGAAGATAAAGTTTGATGGCTTGGCATATGTTATTTCCAGAGATGGTAACTCTCCTAGTAGACACAGACAGGCTGTTTGACATATGCTGCACATATATTAGGAGGCCCAGTCAACTATCTATAAACCTATCTACAGTATTTCTCATTGCGTATTGGTTATATTAAGAATCACAAGCACTTATTCACCTTCTCTGGTAACTCTAGTAAAACTTTCAGCATCAATTTCCCCATGAGCTTATGTCTTTTGGACATATTCTGCAGGGCCGGCAGGAGAAGCTTGGAATGATTAAACCTTGTATTGATGGTGAAATACAATGCAAAAATGGAATCTTAATTACAGCCTTTAAAAAAAAAAAAAACCAAACCAACTTTGAAATTAATACAGTCAGTTGTTTCAAAAGTCATGACCTCTTTTTAGCAAGACAGTGTTTTAAATGAAAATTAAACAAGAGATTTTATTTACAGGAAAACAGACGCATGAAGCAATTTCACTTTACTGAGCAAGACAAGGCAGTGGCATTTAACAAGCAAATATAATAAATCCAAAATCTAAAACAATTTGGATGCTTTTAATTTTAAACAAACTCTTCTGAAATAACCAGATATAAATTACCCTATACATTTATCTCAATAATGAACTACTACATTTAAATATGTTTTTATTGTATTTTAGATGTGGAAGCGTGTAATTTAGAATGTGAATTCTCAGAGGTGAATCTTCTTATTAATGTACATAGAATGATTAAGGTTGAAAAAGACCTCCACAATCAAGTCCAGCCTTTGACCAAACATCACAACGTCAGCTAAGCCATAGCACTAAGGTGCCATATCCCGTTGTTTCTTGAACACTTCCAGAAATGGTGACTCCACCATGTCCCTGGGCAGCCACTCCCCTGGACAATATATTTGTCCCTGACAATACTTTAAGTGAAAAAATTCTTCCTGCTATCCCACCCGGACCTCCCCTGGAGCAGCTTGAGACCATATCCTCTTGTCCTGTCACTGGTTGCCTGGGAGAATAGGTGAGTCCCACCTTGCTACAACCTGCTCTTGGGTAGTTTGAGAAACTGATAATTCTTCCCTGAGCCTCCTTTTCTCCAGGCTAAACACCCCCAACTCCCTCAGCCGCTCCTCATCAGACTTGTGCTCCAGACCCTTCCTCAGCTCTGTTCCCTTCTCTGGACACACTGACTCAATGACTTGTAGTGAGAGGCCTAAAATCAAACACAGGACTCAAGATGTGGCCTTACCAGTGCTGAGTACAGGGGGACAACCCCTGCCCTGGTCCTGCTGCCACACCACTGCTGACACAGGCCAGGATGTCATTGGCCTTCTTGGCCACCTGGGCGCACACTGCTCATGTTCAGCAGCTGTTGATCAGCACCCCCAGGTCCTTTGCCTCCGGGTACCTTTCCAGCCACTCTGACCCCACCCTGCAGTGCTGCCTGGGGTTGTTGTGACCCAAGTGGAGGAGCCGGAACTCGGCCTTGTTGAAACTCAAACAATGGGCCCATTGATCCAGCCTGTCCAGATCCATTTACTAAAGCCTTCCTGTCCTCCAGTAGGCCAACACTCCTGCCCAGTTTGGTGTTGCCTGCAAACTGTAAACTTTTCCCCCTTTTAGACAAGTGAATCCCATCTATCTCCAACAGTCCTGGTGCCATACAAACTGCTCCATAATCAATAAGAGCAAAATTTCCTCCATGACATCAATGTTTAAGCCATGTGTTGATCAGGTGGGTTCTTCTGGAGGCTTCAGCATTCTTTCCTGCTACCAAAGGGATTGAGGAAAACCACCTATGCTCCTGTCCCTTCAAACAGTCTTTGCACTGCCTTGAAGTCTTTCTTTATTGTCCAAGGACTTCCCATCTGCTGACTTTGACAACCAGAAGTGAGTAATAATCAGAGGGCCAGATCAGTCCAGGGAGTCCCTTAGAAATATCTCTTTTTTGGGCCCCAGGGAGGAAGAAGGCTTCCCTATGGGATGGATCCAGTTTGCATATAGGGCCCTCAGTTCCCTTCAGACGGAGGTGTCTCCAACAATTACTCTTCTTTCTTAATAGCTGTAAATGTGAAATTCCAGCAAGATCCATTGAAACATCCATGCTTATCTTTCAAGTTACTATTCCCACACACTAAGAAAAAATCTATAAATAAATGGTGAGGTTCCAAGTGCCTCATTTTTTCCTCACACGCAAAAAAAAAAGGACAGGAGATAGAAAACCTGAATATATTCCCATTTTCATGAATTTCTGCTTCTAAAACAATGACTTCATTTTTTCCTTGGACTCAGCACTGTACATTCCCAATCATGGAGCAGACTAAGAACCCAAATCACTACAAAGAAAAATGGTTAGAGGAAACTTGATTAAAATACATCGAAGTTCAGTTACACCACAGTAAGCATCAGGTCTTGATGGTAGGTCAGATAGTACAGTCAATGGCATTCTTGGTAGTCACTTTAGACATTTATACAATATTATTAAAATACATGGAAGATATGCTATTAACAGTTCTGTGGTCCTAGTGAGGTGGAACCTAATCCACTGGGGAAAAAATGCAATTGCTAGTATTTAAACTTCCTGAATAAAGACTAATCAATTTGGATAAAATTCAAGGAAAGAAAAGCTCTTACCTCTGTTCTTTTTTACATAACAGATGAAAAGGTTTGGTAACTTTCTGAATATTTTACTTAACTCTATATAGAAATAAAATGCTCTGTGAACATTTGAATTGCAGAATTTAAATACACTTTCCTGTCTTAAGGATTTATGAAAATAGTACAGAAAAACCCCTGAAGTAATCCAGTTTAAAGACTATTCCATTAGTGGCCTAAGTCGAACCTTAGTGTAAAAGTGCTTTATCACTAAAAATATTCTATAACTAGTGGACAAACAATTTTATGCAACTGCTCATAAAATGCCGTTTTAATGATAAAAGAAAATAACCATTCTGTTCCCTATTACATTAAATGACTGATTTTGAAATGTGTGAGAATAAAATTTGATCCCAAGACCATGTTAGAAACTGTCTTAATGGGGAAAGGGATATTATGAGATTCATTCAGGTTTTTAAAGTAAAGTATGCAAACAAAAGACATCTGATTTTCATGAGAATCTGGAAAATTGATACAACTATAGTTCATGACCTATGTGAACAATTTTTGAAATATTTTGGAGGAGGAACAATTTTTACACAAAAAAGACCAATACACGAAGGAACTCTTTCTTCTAAATTGCAACTTTTCAGTTTTAGAGTTCATAACTACTTTGTAAAGCTATGAGTGCAGCCTTTGTGCAGTTTGTAAATATGCAGACACAATGTCTTTTAAGACTTGGTGTGTTTTTCATCATTTCATTCCCTGCAATATCTATTCTTCCTGGTACTGGAAGAAGAAAGAAAAGAAAAAGGGAATCCTCCAGAAAGAAATGGAACTAAGAAGATCCCAAAATTTAAGCCATGCAAAGTGCCTGAAGTAGCAAACCCTACCACTCTGTACAGTGAAATGATGTTTTTTTCCAAAGCATGTTTTCCTGCTGGCTATCAGAAATTTGTGAGTTTCTTCAGTACTTCTTGATGAAATACAGTAATTTTTTCCCACACAGAGAAATCACTATCAATCCATTGCAGCTGTCTGTCCTGAAAAGGAAATGTCCTGGAGGTACTGAAGATAGATGAAATTATTAGCTGTAAAGACATGACCTGCAGATATGGTGTATGAAAAGAATTTGGCTATGGTGGTCACATACCGATAAGGCAGAGTTAATCATCCAGTCGGACTGTGAAAAGGCGCAGTAAGAAGAATTCTTTGAGATTGGATACGATTCAGAATATTTTATTTTGAGACTGGACAAGACACAGGATGAAACAGCTGCTCCTGTTCCACCAAGACTGCAGATACTCTCTTATTTCCAGTGCATAATATAAAAGAGATAATAACAGACCCAGGAGAACTGACAGAGAAGAAGGAAATTTGGCAGAAAAACATAGTGAGAAATTATGGCAAGAACATAAGGGAAGTCCCAATAATTTTACTCTAGCTCTTTCTTAGTATTGTATGATCTTAAATGTTAAAGGATAGCAGCTTCAGAGGAAAAAAAGTTATTTAGATTGACACAGTAGCAGATATGGAATACACTATAAGCATCATGACTGGCAAAATTGAAATAGTGAAATTTGGTGATAATTATAAAAATATTGAATCATGAAAATTGTTTATTTCTTCTTGTAAACAGAAAGAGAAATCAGAATTTCTTCTCATTAATGACATAATGACAGTTTTATTCAATAAATTGATATAAAAATCATTAAATTTGTGAGGGAAGCATTGACATATTTATTTATTTTACCATCTAATTCTTATTTGCTTATTATTCTCTCTCTTAGGTTATATATGCAAATTTTCATTCTCTTTTCAGGTTTTGTAAATAAAGAATCATTTTCAGATGAGTTGCTGGCTACAAAAGAAAACTAGAAAAGAAATCAAAATTAAAATCTATTACTGTTTTAACATTGGTTTTTTGATTGTAACATGTTTTTAAATATGCCTATCTTCTGGCATTAGTCTTTAATATATAATTTAAAAAGAATATTCATGAGGATGTATTTCTCCCATTTGTCTTTGAACAGTTACTGTGGCATATTTCACTGGAAGGAATGGGAAAGACTGCTCCAGTACATTGCTTCAAAAGCAGAAACAGAGGTGGATTTCAGTAAATAGAATGTATGTTCTTATAGTATGGAAAGAATGCAGTTTGCTTATTTTCAACTGCCTGGTTTGCAAATCCAAATGGATAAGTTATATCTGAGTGGTGGCACCTATTTTATTTTTAATTTCCATAAACATGTATGTTATCAGAAGTTCATCTTTTTAGAATCTCATTAATTTCAGTCTGAAAGAAGAAACTTCTTATTACAAAGTAAGCAATAAATAGAACTAGTATGAAAATATTATTTAGTAGGGCCCAGGTTTACATGGATGTGCCGGGTATAGCTCAGATGAACTTAACTTTCCTCACAGCAGCCCAGACGGCACTATGTTTTGCATTTACAGTGAAAACGGTGTTGATAACACCGAGATCTTGTAGCTGTTGCTGAGCAGCACTCACACACCACCCAGGCTGTCTCTGTGGCTCACGCTGCCCCACCAGCAAACAGGCTGGACGTGCACAACAAATTAAGAGGGGACACAGTGGGGACAGCTGACCCCAACTGGCCAAAAGCATATCCCAGACTGCATGACCTAACGCTCAGCAACAAAAACTGTGGGAAAGGATGAAGAGGGGACATCTGGAGTAAAAAGGTTTGCCTTTCCAAGTAACTGTTACATGTGGATGAGCCCAGCTTCCCTGGAAGTGGTCGATCCCCTATAGACAAACTACACTACCTCTTATTGTATATAAAAACTATTCATTTAAAAGTATGTTAGCAAAATGAAAAGGTAAAATAATCAGTGAAGTGTTAAAATCTGATTTATCTCGTCTAGATTGTCAAGCAAAAACTGAAAAATAAAGACTGATGGAAGGAAAAATACAGCAAAGTCCAGTTAGCATTTTCATTCTGTCCTGTGGGTGAATTTTCTTCTATTTATCCAGAATTAGGCTTGCTACTCCTCAGCCATGCTCTTCTTTTATGCTCTAACTTAAAGTTGTCAAGTATATGATGAAGTGATTGACAAGAGTTGACAGCCTTCTTATTGTCATTCAAAGTTATCAAGGACAAAATCCAAATACAAATTATATTTTAAGAACAAAGAGTTATTCATTTTTTTTAAGGATGGTGAACTTTTATCTGCCAAAAATAAACATATTATGCTATTTTAAATATATGACAGGGGACGACCACAGACAGTAAACAGAGAGGCTGAAGCTGTATAAGAAAAAGTAAAGGCTGTATAAACCTGGGAAAAGGACTCAAGTATGGAGGAGTATAGGATGGATGAGTGATGACCCAGGGGTAAAGCGGGAGTAAAGAGAAAAGACTGGGAAACTGAGTTAGCAGCAAGAAAGGACCAGTGAGCTTGCAAGAGGATTTGGAGTCAAAGGTAGCTGGAAAACATAAAATGGTTTTTAATATTGGCTGGAGAAGATAGTTTGAAAGGGTCAGCAGGGTTTTCAGTGAGCCAGCAGCAGAAACATGAATTTCTGCATTCTGTCAACACACTTCCTATCCAGAAGTGTCATTTCTCCATCCATTTCTTAAATGAGACTCGCATTTCTGTTCATCCTTTCCATGTCCTCATCATCTATAGACACCTACATCTGTCACAATCACCCTGGAACAGTTTTCCAGGGGAAATGGCAGCACTGAAACAAAGACCTGAAAGAATTCCCAGAAAGTGCAGCTTTAGCCTCTTCCTGTGGTTGGAAGGAGCTATGATGAGTCCTAAGGTTTTTAACAGGTAGGAGGTGGAGGAACAGGCACTACTACCTCTCTCCTCTTCCCCATGGCCTCTGCCTATATCCCTCCTTCTACCTCACACATCCTGAGCTCTCCTGAAGAGGTAAGGAGCACCATCAGCAGGTGTTTATAGAACATGAAGGACAGGGCTGTCTGCTCAGGTTGAAACAGAGCATCTTCAGTTCCTCTTCCAGCAGCAGGGGAATTTGAACCAAACTGAGCATCCCAGGCCATTTGATCCCAAAGAGGAAATCATTGCAATGGCACAGAATTTCTGAAAGTATTAAATGTAAATAAACTTCACGTAAATTTATACAGTGGTAATATGCATATTATTAAAATAAAATCCAAAAATGCAAAAGAAAAAAACCTAAACACTGCTTTCTTGATATGTCCTTTACTACACTCCGCAGCTTGTTCAACCAGGTAAATGGAGAGGAATATGGAACAAGGTTGGGTAAACATCTGTATTTTCATTTACTTATAAGTATTTTTTGGGTACTTTTTACATTTGCTATCACTGTTTTAAAATAAATAACTATATAAAAATTAAAAGGCAGAGGAAAAAAGTTGCTGTTTTGGGTACACTTGGATCCAGAGTAGTTAAAGTGTTTTTGTGCTAATTTAAGAAGATTAAATCTACAATTAAAAAGTGTTGATTTTGAGAATATAATAGATAACACAGAAGGTGAAACAGCATTTAAAATATAGAATTCAACAAAACCACAGCCATGGAGCTACAATCGTAAAACCTGTATGCCTAGCAGTGTCAGCCACAGTGCAGAATAAATCTTCCTGTTGAAAAATTCAAGGGGTGAAATTCAGACAAAGAGATACCATCAAAAAGGATTTTTACCAGACACTCACTCTCTGTCTGGCAAGTTACTATCAAAGTCTTGCACATATAGCCAGGAAATGTGTTGCTTTCCAGAGATCCAGAGCAAACCGAAGGCATTTGTCCTGAAGCATTCTACTGTCTCTAGCTCCTCACCTGCTGATTCTCACCCTTCTTATCCTGTTTTCACAGGATTATGCAAAAAAGATAATAAATTTCAATTATATATAGATATATATGCACTGAAAAGAAAAATCAGACAAATTTTAAAAAAAGATGACTAAAAATAAAATCTCAGCCTTCTACCCAACATTGAGTTCTACTCTGCCCAGCACAGAGTTCTATTTACATAGATGTTGGTTGCAACACCATATTAATTAATACTTGGATTAACTGACAACTATTTTGAAATTATCTATATTTGCTCTTTAGACAAGCATTTAAAGGAAAGGTTCAAATATTTTGGGGGGGTTGAGTTTGTTTCTCATAATACTGGCAGCTATGTATTTTAGCATTTCCTTTTAAAATTTTACCTATATTCAGTTCACATAATGAAACACAGGAGAAATATTTTTCACCTAAAATTCACTTGGGAGGAAATAGTCTGGAATTTAAAAAAAAAATCCAGCACTCTAGCAGTTTTCACAAGAGTCTGGGGAAAAAGTTTGGAAAATATAACATTTTCCTCATTATTTTTTGTGCAGCATAGTCTGGTAACTTTTAATATTCACTCGCTAAAGTACTTTCTTGTTACATTAAATGTACAGTATGGAAATCAGAGGTAGCATACTTTATTAATTGATTTTTAAGATTATTTTGTTGGGTCTTTTTGACAGAAAATACAGAAGTTGCACATATGCATTTCCTTACAATTTTTCTTTAATGAGGGCTAATTTGTATTTTCAGCTTACTGGTCTGCAAGCATGTTTTCACATTTTCGTTTCATTCAAAATCAACCTTTCCAGCCCATTTTTCTCCTATGCAATCTGCTTGTACATCTCTATGGCTTTCTGAACCACAGCTCAGAGCTGTGTGTACTGGTGGTGGTGACCTGGCACACCACAGATTGAGATTTCACTCTGTGGTCACATATTGTAAGATCACACACCAGTTTCATAACTAAAATGCCCTAATGCTAGTTAAATCAGCAGAGACCAGCAGCCACAATATACCACACTACTGCCTTTGAAAGTAAATTCAAAATTTTCCTACCAATACTAATTAGATTTTGTTATTCACCACATTTTTCTTTCTATTTCAAGGACTACCAACAAGTGAATGCTTAGGAAAGAGACTGCTTATGTAGAATTTATGCATAAGAAAAAGTATTAAGAATTGCAACAGAAAAAAAAAAGATGAAATAAGAAAATATGCTTATATACATGAAGAATAAACAACATAAACCTAACGTTGTACTACTTGTTTTCTTTAAAGATAATTAGAAAACCCATAATTAAAATAATCTTTTATTTTATGCCACAGATAGTACTGCTTCTTTGTAAAATTATGACGCTTTTTTTACAATCTGTGAAAATGGCATAGTAACTTCATTTAATCTTAACAATGCTATCTACTTAAAAGACCCAAAAAGTACCATCATACTGATATTTAGAAAGCTGACTAAAATTTTTCCTAACAACATCCTTTTTTTTCCTGGATTACCACTAGTCAAAACCCAAAATTAAAGTGCATCAACTGTTGGCAAGGTAAGAATATTTTCCAGGGTTCTTTTAAACACTAAAAAATTGCTGTTCAATTCATTCTGCAGTACTTCTCTGCTTTCAAAATTTTGTACTTGAAGTAGGAATTCACTAAATAAAATTCCACTGCCTCAGAAACTCAAAATGTTTTAGACGGAAAAAAAGTTGAATTGAAAATGCTATTAAATGAAAATTGCTATCAGTAATAAAAGCTATAAAAGGTACTAGATACTTCTTTTATATGTTAACGAAGGAGTTTGTTTCTGCACTGCACGTCTGGAGAGCAAAGGAAAACAATCCACATGTTTTATTATGCTAATTGAGAAGCGCTGAAGAAATCTGTAAATTTAAATTTTTCAGAAGGCTTAGGCTGTTTGACATTATAAAAATACTGACCAATAGATTTCAAACAGTCATTACGAAAGCAAATAATCCACAATAACAGCTAAAACTTAGCAGGAACTAAACCCATATTAGCATTTGCAAGCTTTTGTTGTCTTACTAGACAACATACATTCCATTCTTTACATATTTGGGTTTCTAAAATTATTTTTAGCTAATAGTATCTTGTTGACTACATGACAACACACTAAAACATCCTTACTATGTACATATTAGAAAGAAGTTATTCTTTTTGGACTGCAAAAAAAAGCCTTTAACTCCCACTTAAAGTATTTTTCTAAAGCCTTAGCACACAATAAATGTTACACAGACTACATTTTAAAAATGCAATCTGACTGTAACAGATTGCAGAATGTTAATTTTATCGTAGTCACAGTTGCAGTAGGTTGTGATAGGAAAGCTTTTACTTCTAGTCTGTCTTATCCAGTCATTTTGATTTTTATTACTTAAGAAAGCCCTATTATAATCTTTCTGTGATTCCAAAACCTGATTCCTGAATCTAACCATTCTTTGAAGCTTTCTAGGGTTCTTCCTGTAAGCAAAACATCTGGGAAACTCAAATCAAAATTCTTGATGACTTGGGGTCCTATCACACACAGAATTGGGATGGAACAGGACTATGAGGAAATAAATACTTAGAGGAAAACTGGGAAAAATGAAGAGAAAAAGTTTGTTAGACTTTCTGAAGGTATTTTCTTGAGCTGTCAACTAGAGCAGCATCACTTCCAAGATTCCCTTTTCTTGCAGGTGAAGTAAACAAATCTCAGCAGAACAGTCAGTAAGATGATATAAAGGTCAGTATTTGCACAACTTTCTTTAGCCATAACTTCGGAGCTCTACAGACTGTTGATGCCGTAGGCAAAGCTGTTTCGAAGTGTAAAGTATAGGTCTACATCCACATGTTCGGAATAATGTAGCCCTAAAAGGTTTAAGTATATTAAATCTGGATGGCTGGATCAGAATAAACACAAAGTGCTCACATATGTCCTTAAATATTCCATTAAGGAGACAATGCAGAAGCAACAATAACTCAATTATAGCAACATTTGTTACCTACTTAGACTCAGATTATCAGATTTAGCCAAAATAAGCTTGTGATTAAAGATAACCACATCATTATCAGGACCAAAAAAAAAAACCAAAACCTATTTGACCACACAATAATTTCTTTTTCAACTAATACTAATTAGATACTCCACATTTGCTTTCTGTCTGAACAACAGTACTGATGGTGAACAAACAGAGTTGAGGAATGAACTCGATTACTGATTATTAAAGCAGTATTGGACCTCTCTCTAGTTTGGTAAAGAAAGCAGTGACAGAAAGATAAAGCTAAGTAAACTCTGCTAAGGAAAAATGTGCAGGTTTTTAACTCAACTGTTGAAATAATTTACCAGGAGATGTGGATAACTGTTCATATGTGGAAATTAGAAACCAATCTTGGTCGGTTTGGTTTTGTTTGTTTTTTAAAATTTTTCTTTTTGAGAGAGGTGTGTTGCAGTTCAAGCAGAAAATAAGCCAGAAAATTAAAAAGATGATTTTATAAAGCACTTCTGATTGGATGACCAGAATAGTATTTTCTGACCTTACACTGAACCAACTATATTAATTCTTTGCGTATCTCAGAGACAACAAATACTTGTCTGTTCAAAATCAGCTGCAGGGTTGCCACACATCATGCAATAGCTGTAACTGTTTCTGCATAGAGGTTTCATATAAAATTTAATAATCCAGCAGTATTTATGGGCTTGTTTTAGTGGCTCGTTTTTATATTAATATTTTTGACAAAAAAAGAGACCTGGCAAAATGTTTGTCAATAATGCCTGGGTTAAAAAGGAAGGCAGAGACCATCCTATTAGAAGTTTGTGCATGTCCACACCTCAGTAACTGCTACACAGCTTGCTCTGCTGTTAATCTAGTATCTCCCACTGTTAGATGAATATCCACATCCCCATATATTTCTAGCCCAAAAAACTGCCAAAGTACCCAGGAAAATATATATCAAAATACTATGAAACTGCCACAGACTTGAAAGAAGCAAGGCTACCCTCAGAGAGCCCAGCAAGCAAGGCAAAAGTGGAGACGGTGTTGTTCGGGTCAGGAACCAGGCAGATCTGAAAAGGCTAAATAAAACTTCCTTATGCCAAAATTCCCTCACTGACAGACTATCTCATGTCACCCATGCTGTCCTGCAGGGCCCCAGCTTTGCACTGAGAGGATATGGTTGCATTAACAGTTGAAAAGCAGCTATCATTTCCTAGGATTCAGGTTTCCTTATATGAATAAAGATCGTGGCAATACAATCAGCAAAACCATTACATCTGAATGCTCAGGAGTTAGAAAATGCACATCTTTAGCTGTGATTTTTATTGACAAAAAAGGAAAAATAGCTAAGAATAATGAAGTTTTTCGACAAAAACTGAAAGCAGGACCAGGAAAATGGATTTTACATAGTCAATAGTACTGAGAGAAGTAAATAATAAAAGGACCAGCATGTAAAAAACAATTACATAGTAAGAGTTGAACTTCAGCACGCCAGTGGTGAAGGTGACTCCTTCCATGGCTGTATCCAATGGCTATGGCTATGACACCCACAACTGAGACACCAAGTACTGACAGAAGCTGTATTGTAAACAAAGCTGTACTGTTAAGTAATCCAACCTTTTTCCACTCTATAATGTAGACAACTTTTGTACCATTTTCTTTGTACCATTTCGTAGAATTGCAAATTCATGATGATATCATCCAAGTTTGTGAAGTGTGAATACTAAATTATGCAAAGTAGCTCTCAGAATGAGTGAAAATCCAGGTCAAAGAATGAACACATACAGAGTCATACTGTTAAGCTTGGAAAACTAGAGTTGTAAAAGACACAATATGAAATATATTCTAGATGCATGAGAAGCTGGTACACTGCAAACCTGGAAGTGCTCCAGTGTTCACAAGTAGCAGAGGAGTCAAGACATTCTTATAGATGTAGATTTCATGCCTTTCACATGCCTATACATAAGGTGCAGTCTACATATTATGCTGTTATTGGAAATGAAGATAATGTCAATGTGGAGAAAAAAATATTTGACACTTGCAGAGAACTAAGATCTATCCTAATACTTTAAATTTTTAGCTTGCAAATATGTATTTCAATCTTGATTTATTTGGCTAGTTTCTTAAATTATATATAAAAAAAATCTTTGACAATTTATAGAAGAAAACCATAATTAAGGATTAATATAGTGAAACAAACACTGGTACAGATGTTTTCTAAATCCTGAGAAAGAATTCTTCATTCTCTACTCTTATGTATTGAGAAATGAGTTATTGAAGCCCAAGAGTGATTTTTGACACCAGTGCTAAAAATTACCATGCTTAACTGAAGGTCCAGGTCCTAATTGTGGCACTGTAGGCTCTAAACTGCGGCCAAGAAAATTATGAAGACAAATCATACTGACATAAAATATATTAGGGTTTACTGAGCCATACTTTAATTCTTTGAAGTAAGTGTAGAGTTATGATAGCAGAATGAGCTTAAAGAAAATGGAACATTTAATTCAGCAGAGAATGTATTTTATAGTGAATTCTGTTGCAAAGTACAATCTGCTTTTTGGGACTGAATAGCTTTCAAAAGTTTGTTTCCAGAATTTAATAGTGTTCACATTTTTCTTAACATTTTTTGCTGCCTTTTAAGCTGACATATGTACATACTTCAGAAACTAAGATGTTGCACAAAGCCTCAAATGACACAAAACGTTCCAGGGACTGTAGGACTACGAAGTGGTCCAGTATGTTCCTTGGTCACCACGAGGTCTTATTCCACATGGGTGACCAAGGAACATGCTGGACTTGTCCAGCCTCTTATGTCTTCATCTTCTATTCTCCTTCCCAACTGCACTGCAGTGCATAGAAAAGAGCCTGTACCACTATGTACTTTTGTATTAAACTTTGGTTTCAAGTCTAGGAAACAACTGATATTAAGCATCTGGAACCATTTTGTAGGGCTGGAAGAGTCTTATATGATGCTTTGTAATTATTTACTTACAAATGCCTCTGTGAACCCTCTAATGAAGGGTTAATACATGTGAAGGAACAGAAAGAAATCCTTTTCTTAAATAAGTGATTGTATCCTGTTGGGCAAGAACACGGCATCCTGTGCTAATGAGATTTTGAAGTCCAGTATGTAGGTAGGCTGCAGAGCTTTGACTGGACACCATAAGAGTAATTGGTTGTACCAGTCTGAATTTAACATTACAAGGCTATGTATGAGGGCAGAGGCATAAGAGACAGCTCTTCAGGGACTGAAATTAAAGAATGTAGCATTATCAGTGGTCTTACTGTCCCGAGAGCAAGTGCTATCATGTTCATAACCTCATGATACACGGAAGCTCACAGTCAGCACCCTGGGTTGAGTTAATTCAGAGCTATGATCTGAAAGCAGAGGGGGAACTGCATGACTAAGTCAAATGACACAGAAAATAAACAATGCCAGTGATTCTTGTAAGAACTTACACAATTGCCTGTCTCAAACACTTTCACCACAGAAGGACTTTGCCCTGAGATAAGCATGAGAGAAGCACAGAATGGAGCTCCTGGCCTTGCGAGATCTGACTGGCACATCCTGAGTGATACACCCAGGCAAGGGTTCCCACTGTGGCAAACAGTGTGGAGGAGAAACTGCTCGTATGCTTATCACCAGTCAAACAAAGATCACCCCAGGTTATGGGAGACATGGCATCTGCTACCACCAACCATCACTGAAGCCTCCACCTCCTTCCCAAACATATCTGGAGCTTGGACTATAAATTAAGCCACCATGATAAAGGGTACTATTGTCCACAGGTTATCTCAGTTCTAGGGGGAGAAGAATGTGTCACTGATAATGGACACAAAGGATCCACAAGGAAAGCCAACTAAGCAACTGTGCTGAAATCAGGGTGAAGAAGGACCAACAGGACACTGCTGAATCCATGAGTAGCTAATCTGTCTCTCTCCCACTCTCTCTTTCACCTCTCTTTTCTATTTCTTTCTATCTCTCTACCTCATATTTTACTGTTAAATAAAATGTGTACTATTGACTTCAGCAAATGATCTTGTTTGCACCTTAATTTGGGTAGAGACATGTCTCAATAATCAGATCTTAACAACACTGAACCCAATATTTTCATATAGCTAGTTTGCATCTTTCCCTGAATTTTCATGTGGTTCCAGGAGGAATTATCTAAAAAGAGAGACGGCATATGCTCAAGTTCTTCAGCATGACTACCCACACCATTCCATTGGGAATGTTGCTTCAGACATGGGACAAACTGCACGGTCTGAGGCAGTGCCCAGGTGTGGTCAGAGATTAGCATCAGTCACAGGAGCAGCAACAGGCATTTTGGATGCAACTGTCTTCTTTGAGGAGGTTGAGATTGTTGCTGAAAGGATGCAGGCTGTCCTGCACCAGTTAACCTCTAGGCCAAGCAGTGGTTTTGAGCACTTTGCAATTACTAACAGACATGTAGTTTTAAGAGTTATAGGAGGGATTTTAATTGCACTACCTGTCACCAAGCCCATGTACTGGGTCTTAACAGTCTTATATGTGAAGTTCTCTGTAACAATATGCAATAATTTTGCACCTTTTTTACTCTCATAGAATTACTTTTGTGCCACCACTAAAGGTTAACATTGCTGGAGATTTTATTTAATTGTTCTTCTAAGTAAATTTAAGAGACTTTTCGTCTCTTTTTAATAGCTGATTTTTGCAGAGGTTGTAAAACGGTATGAGCTTCTAAACTGGTATTAATTTACAGAAATTGAAAGTTATCAGTATGAATTGTGCAAGTGACATTTCTAGATATTCTCCTTTATATACTTATTATGCATGTATTATACAGATCAAAATTATTTAAAAGGTTAAATCAGATTATCTTATAAGGACCTGCATTTATTATACCCCGCGTGGTTTATGAAAGAAACTGCAATGATAGTTATCACACCAGAAGCAAAGGTTGCTAGGGTTTTGAGAGAAATAAATCACTGTATTTTGGAAAATTCTGTCGGAATATTGCTAATTGGTATTTTAGATGCACTTCTGTTTAAGTATCAAGTTTAAATTTGAGCTACCACATATTTCTGTAATTTAAATTTGCTAAAGGTAAGTAAAAATGAAAGGAACTAACTTTAAAAGAGGCATATTACTTTAACATAATAGTGCTAACTAGCTAAAGGCATCCAATGGATTCTCCATCCCTGGGCATCCATTTAAAACAAATATGTATCCCCATCCTCTTTCTCTTCTACCTATCCAACCCCACATGTTCTTATCATCTATTTCCACCTGCTTCTGAGGTCAGAAAATTTCTAACACTCAGTATTTTGTGACTTTGAGAAATTAATATCCTTACAATACTTAAAATTTATATCCAAATCTTTGCCACTCATGTTGGTTTTGAAACCCTTTTCCTCAAAAAATTGCTTAGAAAACAGAAGAGGAGAAAGGAGAAGACTATTACCTTGCAGGCTTAGTAAGACTATGAAGAACACTGACAGAAATTCCATAGAAATGAAATTTAAATTTGTAAGCTATTACATCAAATCCCAAAACCGAGAGTCTGGTTTTCCGGAGAACTTACATGAATCTGCTCTTTTTCACCTGAGTGCTATAGTTACAAGTGTGATGGTCAGTTTTAAACTTCTTCAGCCCTTCCAGGTTTTTAGAACGTCCAAAAAGATTATTTGTAAAAATCTCTCATTCACTGTCCTTTCTAAGCATATTAATAATATGCTTTTCATTATACTAGGTGATCAGAAGAGTCACTCTTGTTTCTGAGAAAAGGTACTATGAAATCCTATAGAAGATACTTCAATGTGTTTTGTATATTGGTGAAGACATTAAAATGGTTGCAGAATAAATGCCAAATATTTATACCGCATTTGGGAACACCACAGCAAAAGACACATCCCTTCCACAGACGGTATACACGTTCTTATTATTTAAAGATACACATTAGCCATACAGGATAGCAATTTAAAAACACAGATGAACATAACCATTTCAACAATCATTTGAGAGGGCGTGAGTTTGTGCATCCAGGCTTGACCCATTGTGGGGCAGCATGTTAGCATGAGTCTAAAACACATTTGAAGTAGAGTATAAAATTGAACATCATCAAGAACATCTGATTTCCTGAACTATATCTACTTATTTTTAATGTGTTTTCTAATTATTAATGGTCTTACTCTTACTCTGTTTATTCTTAATCTTAAAAAAATTCTAAAAATGTAATCTGCCTTTAGAGATAATTAATGTAGAGTCTTTAACGTAGAAGGTTCTCTCCTTGAAAAAAAGTACACTCAGTTCAAATCATCAGTCAACAACATTTTAAAGAGGTTAAATCTATGTATTTTAAAAGCAATCCAGATGGACAACATGCAGATAAGAAACTAATAAGCTTCATATTATTACAGTCCTTATAATAGTATAAACAGCCATGTGATTCATCTACAATCAAAACTGGTCAATGTTTAAAGGCAAGTGATATAAAATTATCCATGAGAGAATATGGCAGGGTCTTTAAGTGACAGAAAGCTTATTTGACTTCCTTTTGAGCTCTTCGTTGTTGTTCCTCCACATCTCAGGACATATATTATTTCATTGCTCCATTTCAGGACTACAGATTTTTTTTTAAATTACTTTTTTCCTGTCCTTCCAACAGCTTTTCAGAAATATTCTGGTCACACCACCAGAAGATGAAAGAGCCAAGAAGAATGTTTCACTCACAGTAAGTATGAAAAACAATAGTCTTATAATTTGTAGAATTTTTGTCCTATTTTAATTTTATATAAGATTCAATGGTAGAATCATTCTAGAAATAAAGGAACAAAATAGAAAAATATATGAAAAAAATGATGAATCATCTAAAAATTTTGTTAAAATACCAGAGAAAAGGATACATGGTTTTCTTGAAAGCAAAATTCCATCAGTCATTCAGTACATATACAGTCATTTGCAAAAAGCTATACTAATTTTATCTTTTAGAAAAGGGAATGAATGTCATTTCTGAACTCATTCTGTCAATTACAGGACTGCAACAGGACTTGAGATTCACTGTTTTATATAATGTGATTGTATGGCATAAAAAGTGTTTGGGCATTAAACTAGTTTCTCAGTAGAAACTAAGTTAATAATTTTAATAAACATGCTCTGCAAAGACACACATCTTCAGGAGCAAGTGTTGTTCCATTTCATGCAAGACAAGAAAAGCTTGTAATATTTACACTTTTTTCATCTTTCACTGAAAATTGCTTCATCAAATCAATATCAAACAAATGTGTTTTCTGTCTAATCTTTACCTAGGTGAACAAGATGCTGAGCTACTATAAACAACAACTTCATAGATTTCAATTATCTATTGTACTTCAAGTATATCCTCAGTTTATGTGATGGTAAGACCATATAGGCATAGACAAAAGGCAAGGCCAAAAGGTCCAAGTATACACCCAGAAGGCCAGATGAATATAATCAGTATTTCTCATTCTTAATGTCTCTGGCCTCAATCAACCTATATACCAGCATCTTTTCTATACTTAAATATATATCGAAGATCAGTTTACAAATATTTTTCTCACAGTTACTAGATAATCAGCTTTATTGATTCTGAATTGTTACCTGTGCAGTTAAATATCTTTCCTTGCAATATGAGAATAATGATATGGTCCTAAATATTACGATTTTCATGTAGTCATAGTAACTTTAATAAAATGCCTTTAATGGTTCAACACTGATATTCTGAATTTTAGTTCATTTTGTATTAAAGTTCAATGTATCAGCTTCTGGGGCTATTTTTTCAGGTATATGATATGGCAAAAATAATAGGCTATATTTCTATATCATCTTGGAACCATTGGTTCTAAGCTGCCCTATCACTAGACACAATTCAGCAGAAAAGAATAAAAGGTTTATTCCTTAATTCATAGAGCTTTGAACTTCTGGGGACTATTGTTGACTTCTGTCTCAAAGTTACATCATTAATAAAAACTATACAGTTGATGCAGCAACTGAACTTTTGACCACTAACTATTGCAATGTTTTTTTAACATGGAGGAAAATTTACCTTAATATCAAAGGCTCCTGGCTGACCCACTTTGTTATAAAGCTCCAGTTGGTTCTTGACAGGTGTTACCCACAATATCACCTGATTTAGTTGTTGATCAAGTTCAATGAAATCCTTTAGCAGAATCTCTATTTCTTTTTGTTTCTCTGGAAGATCTTTGGACACCTGAAAAAATACCAGAAGCCATTGTTTTGTTGAAAAAAAAATGCAAACAAACCACAAAAAAATTTAACACTACACACGTACACATTTATATAAAATGTTAAAATACAAGTTTCATATACTGGTAGAAAGAAGTGAAAGAAAGAGTAGACCCAACAATCAATTATTATGGTAGGTATCTTGCAAGTCATTTGAAACACAGTCTGTCCTAAAAAAAAAAAACCAGCAAAAAACCAAAACACAAGTGCACACACACACATACAAACAAACCCAACATAACTTTTTCTAAAAAAAAAAAAAAAGAAGCATTAGCATCAGGTTCCTCAGTTTTTTTAGTAAAAAAATTGTTATCTCGGTATACTAAACTGTTTAAAGGTCAATTTTTAATCAGGAAAAAAAAAGTGAAAACATTAAATTGATAACTTGAATTGTAACTAAGCTTTCTTGACCTCTTGAATGTAGATATTTATAAGCATGTGGTTTCTTATAAGGTGTTTAGAGTTGCCAATTGTGTCCAAATATGCATAAACAGATGCACATAGCGACAAAAAGTAATGAAGAAATGTATCATCAATTCTGATCAGGCCACTTGGCTCTCTGATTTGCATTCAAAGCAGTCTAATTTTTAAATAAGCACATTCTTCTATGCCAGCAATATCAGAAATTAAGAATCAGTGAATGGCATAGTTCAAATCCAACAGCTCTGAAGCACTTGGAGTAAATGTAGGAACAGGTTGGAAATAAATAAATCAACACAAAGTTCCATGCTGTTCTTCCCAGACTGTTTTCTATAGCTAGAGAGGTGAGGTGTCACAACACTACACAATGAGCAACATTGCAAATATACACTTGGGGAGAAACCATCTGTACTTTAAAAGTAAAAAAAAATTGCAACAGCAAATACAGAGCCTCAGCAGATACAAAACAATGGCACTTCACTAGTAAAACCAGCCAAGAAATACGGTTAGTTTTCCATATGATGAAAAGTAAGGTTTCCCAATGTTCATTGTTTTTAAGCACATATTTACCAAAGTGTCCCTGTTAAAATTAACAAAACATGAGGCTTCTGAGGCACACGATAAAATATAAATTCCATGTAAAGTTAAGCAGCATTAATAGCATCATTACTATCACATTGCCTGGCTACAGAAGTATTAGTGCCCTGTACTAACTTCTAATCCTTAATGATGAAATTTTTCAGAAGACAATAAATCTAAACTCAGAGTCAGTGAGTGTTAATAAAACTGAACAACCACCTGCTGAGAGAACAGAAAGAACACAACAGTGTCATGACACGCATGTTTCATTAAAAATTTGGTTTGATAATATTCACTTCTTGGTACTAAAATAACCCCTCTACATAATCTCTGCAAGTTTTGTTGGTCTGCATTTAATAGATATTTGTAATTCAAGATGTTGATTTGCCATATATTACAATATCTTCATTGTTCACTATAGCCACTTCATAATACCCTATTTAATAAAAACTGACCCATGAATCAAATTACTTTTTTCATCTTCCTGATCTCTTAAAATATAATAAAAAATTTACTTTTCTAGAATAGTCCCAGAAAAGAAAGAAAACAATTAAAAATGCATTTATGTCCCTTATGTGTTAACTCAATATTTATGCAGACCTTGGCCTAATTTCATACGAGATTGGTTTCATCTTTCTTACAGCTTTTGAATGCTAATCTCTCTAATGTTTACTAGCTTTAATATTAATGTAAATAAGTTCCGCAGAAATACAACTGAAAGCAAATAGGTAGTCATGGGCAGATAAAAATCCAAGTTGACTTCTGAAGAGCTGAAATTTAAATTAATCTGCTTCCAATCAACATTAATCAAGCACTATGGATCTATCACAGGACAGAGAAAGAAAGATTTGTAGAGGTTTTGGGATGGGGAGGAGAAAGGGGGAAGTAACCAATTATATACTAAGGTACATTCAATCCAGAGCAGCAGAAGATGAATGATTAGGTTTTGGTGATACACTGTACTTCAACACACCCTTTTCAAAACATTTATTTACCCCACTTATATTAGAAAGTAAACTGTGATTTAAGGAAATGCATCTTCTCCTAACACATTGTCTTCTGCTCTAAAATTATAGCAGAAATATAGGATTATAATACTTTAAAATAAAAATAAAGAAATATATATCAATATGAATCGGTTCACTACACAGAGAAATTAACATCATCTAATTTTACCACCGAGATAAAAAGGAAAATAAATAAAAAATAAAGAACTTTAATCAAGCTCAGGTTAGGGGTACAGATAGGCATTTAACAAAGCAATACCTTGTAAGAGTCAAGTAATGTGTCACATTTGTGTAGGAATCAGTCTTAGATTCTGGTTATCAGGGATTTGATCTGCTAGGTTGTTGTGGTTTGTTTGAAGTTTTATTTAAGCTTTGGCAACAGGCCGTCAAGCCGGCTAATCAAATTAGAGCCTGATGAGTTTAAGGTAATTACAAGTCTGCCTATCAGGCCAAGGTACTGTTGCAGACTGCCTCTTGGGGGACAGCTTGTTTCCTGAGCCAATTCTGCAGCTTACCAGAAGCATAAATTGGGAAAACCTCCATGGAGTAATGCACACGGACATGATGACTGCCTGTTCAGATTTATGCCCTGTGGCAGAGGAGCAGACATGGAGATGGGGCCCTCCACAATCTTCCCTACTCTTTTACTCACAGTCCTTCAAGCTTTTTATACACAACTCCACGAGTTCCACCCCTGAGGTTGGATTCAGTGCTGGTGGGAGCTACAACAATCTCACTGCCCTGTTGTCTCGGGGCCCTGTGAATGAGTTCCTACAAGTTCTTGGATGCCTCCAGGGATAAATGAGTAGCGGTTAGTGTCCCACTTCAATACCCTCTTCTACAGTTTTGCTTTGGGCCCCATCCTCCTCTTACTCACTTGTTTTGGGGCAACCAGTGTCTATTTACTTTCATTCACTTTGGTATTTAATATCTTTCCTGCCTGTTTAAGAAAGACTACTAAGTTTTATCAGAGAATGGCTGATGTTCTTTTCTAAGATAGAAGACCAAAAGGAACAGTGGCCATAAGGCAACACCTGCAAAAACAGTAAAAACAGGGCAAACATGAAATGGTTTCCCAAAAATCTGCCTAGGACTGAACACAGGCTTGATGAAGCAGTGTTAGAGGTTGGCAAGGAAGACAGGGTACAAATGAAAAAAGGAACTGAAGAAAGGATAACTACAGTTGGAACATCTTTCTGAAAATCTGGGTAATCCTTTCCATACAAATTAAATATTTTCAACTTTGCCTTATTTCCATCTCCAACACATCAACACTGACAACACACCTTGGTTTGCAACCAAAGACACAAAATAACTTTACAAGTGGGAAAAACAAAAGTAAGGATTATTTCTTCAAAGGAAACAAATTTGATTTCAACATCAAAGGACTATATAATTTTAATCATTTGTGTCAAAACATGAATCTCAAAGCATGTGATACATCTAAAATTTTGTACTTTAGTTCAAGTGTTGATTAAGTTAGAATAATTGGAAGCTTAGTAACAGAATAATAGAATAGAATTAAGTTCGAAATGGGGAAATGGCAGAAGAGGTTAATTTTACCAAGTGACACTGATCTTCACAATATTTAATTTTATTCTAATCTGAAACTATCAGACCATTTCCCACATATTAAATTTTGCGTATTGCAAGTTTTTCTCTTTTTAATAAAACACAAAAATAATCCACAAAAAACTGCCAGCATAAAATTGATAACATCTCTCAAAACATGCATTCGCATGCATGTCTGAAATTTGAATAACTGCATTCTTACAAAGCCTAGATCTTAATCTAAATATTTTAATTTCTTCTCCTTATGAATTCTAAAATACTTGCATTGTTTATTTCTGTTCCATCTGAACCTGATGTCTTGCATGATTTTCCCTCACAAGTACTCTAAATGATACACTACTATGTTGTTGTTTGTGTCCCTACCCCAATCTGATCACTTTGGTGCAAAACCTGACATAAGCTCACCTTGAGAGAGCAGATCTCCTTGATTGTTCCCCATGCTCCAGTTTTCCACTGCTATTTCTCACTTTAGCTTTAAATAGTTATTTTTCAGTCTGCACACAGTTGTGTGCATACAGTACGGGAAGAATTAGTGCTCCGCAGATGGAGAGGAATATAAATTCTTATGATAATAAATATAAAGGAAGGAAGGATTTTTGTAAAGTATGTCACATGATGTAAAATCATATTCCGTTTCCCTGTTCTGTTTAGTTCCTTATGAATATCCAGAAAGTAGATTCAATTAAAGAAATATCAATTAAAATAATGGTTGTGGAGTTACAGCTCAATCTTTTAATTCAGGAACAATGCTCAAAATGAAAAAGCTGAAACTAATTAGGTAGAGGCAGTTAATAAGAAAGAACAAATAATGGGGGATAGTTCTGCAGAAGTCAGAAGTGTTATTGCAAATGAATGAACTTGATTGATTACATAAATAGTAAGGCATCACTATTAATAAAAGTAAGGAAAGCCACTGAAATGAGTTGTACATATTTTATTTCAGGTGAACAATGCCTGATTTCAAATATCACTTCTCTCTCACAAGTCAACCTCCTTCCCTGTTTATCTGAAATTACCAAAGAGAAAATAATGCAGTTATTACCCAACTGTTTGAGAATGTAGATGAGGAGATGCATGCAATTTTTCAAAAAAGAATATGAAGAATTTTCTTAGTGGTGAGCAAAGAAGTCCCAAATTCCAGTGTTTTAACTGCAGTGAAAACGTGTCAGGTTTTTTCTGCAATATTAGATAAAGTACCTCTTTTGCTTGCTATCTGCCTTGCCAGACTTTCCATAACAGGGCAGCACTTATAAATGGATCTGGTTTTGACGAATCTGAGAGTGGATTAAAATTTAGCTATCTTGATATGCATAAAAGGATAAAAGGTATTAAGATGCAATGAATATGGGCAAAAGGATGTTGTGAGGTATCCATGAAGACTGTTAACAACGTTATTGTTGTATGTCCCATTTGGGAGGGCCACTTGGATATACAAAACTCTTCATGAAAATGGGCTTCAAATACAGGATAACTGATAGTGTCAGGTTTAAAAAAATACAAAATTGCTTGCATAGAGAAAAATTAAATATTCTGTATGTAGTAATGAGGAAGTTTTCTGTATTAATTTCTTCCTTTACTAAATGTAAAGTAAGCAGCAGCTTTACCATTCAATTTTTGGAAAAAATATAAATATTAGGAGGAGACAGTGATTGACTACATTGAAATCAGCCTAGAGCATAACTGGACTGAAAACATGTTTTCATTCCATCCAAGTGAGGACTTGGATAATACAGAAATAACTGAAGTCATAACAACTATTAAATGCAAACTTCAATTCAGACTTATTGAAAAATCATAACTGACACTTCCACAGCACTAGTAAGGTGATTATATAAAATAGCAATTCTTAAAATAACCGTTCAGAAAATTTTATCTGCTCAAAATCACCATCCCTAGAGCATGTACGAAAGAATGATTTAAAATAGAAGAGGGAAAAGTTAATTTATATGCATCATTTCTTCATGAAAAACAATCAGTGTACGAAAGAGTTTCATGTAAGTTCAGTTTAGGATGCCATTTAGTTAATTAACTGAGCCATTTGCATTAACAAACTCAATATTGACCTTAAAACAAAATCTATGTAATTTCTTTAAACTCATGAATATTTATGAGCCATAGTGTTTCTGACAAAGTTGGAGTAATGACTGTATTATTAGAGGAAGATTAAAGCAGGCTACTAAAAATATGTATAGAAGATTTTTATTTGCTAAATAGAGAAGACTTTTATTTTCTTTGTATCTATTGTTTCATGTTTCCTTGCAAGCCTCTCGGGACATGACCTTGGCATAAGTTTTTTTGGTGTTTTTTTCAAAAACTTCTCAACAGTATATTTGTAATATTTTCAAGTTTCACTGTTATTAATTATTTTTTTCCCCCATCTGTGCAGAAAACTAAAGCAGTCCACTAAACCAATACACCAAACAATTTCCTGCTTCATCTGGCTGTCTAGCTTTCTAAAAAGCAAACAAACATATTCCCCCACCCCAAAGATTTGCTTTATTTTTCTTCCATTGTAGTATGATCATGTATGTCACAGTCTTCTGAATATCTGTATACTTTTAATATGTAATACTTATAACTAATTGTCATTCATTCTGCTGTTCACTATCTCAGCAATTCTCCTTTGTCAAGGATATTTTTGAGCACAAGACTCTCCACCTTTAATCTCTGCCAAATAATCTAGCAGCCGCAGAGACTTTACAGTATAGTTCCTTCTCTAATTCTTAATTAAGGATATTCTGACAGGAAAATTATTTTTAAATAAATGTATAGTGCTCTATTTTTTCTTTTCCTGTTTTACAGACAAAAGTACCATATATATCCCTCAGGCTACCCACAGTCCTGTGAGGGACTGAGATGGTTAATGGTTTAAACATTGTTGAAAAAGACTTTGCCCATTATGGCAAAATTGTGTAAAGAAACTGTGACCACCAAAGCTCACTCCCTGCCCAAATATGCTTCCTGATGGGAACTGGACCGTGAGTTAAGCCACCTGATTGGAACTTGAGGTAAGAGACAGGTGGTACTGTTGTTCCATTATATCAGGCCTAAGGAGAAGTAAACAAGGCTGAGGGACAAGAATGTATCCACAAAGAAAGCCAAACTCAGCAGCTGTACTGAGAATCAAGGGTTCAAGGGTTCAAGGCAGGAGGAAGAGCGTTTTTGGGTGTGTGACAGGAGTGAACAGCCATCCTCCCTTACACAAACTGGCTCAGGTGTAAAACCCCCACTCCAGGACATTCACATGAGAGGCATCTAAGGATGTGTCATAAACCATCAAAGATGCCCAAAGTGCCCCCCAGACTCATTCCCAAGGCCTTGCACCAGATGACTGCATGAGATGAAAAGTGATGCAACAGATCCAGAGTCTGTTGCAAGACACAGTGTCAAACTTGCCCTCCCTCTCCCCAAGTGAGGTACCTGGACATTTCCACCTGCCTGGAACACTAATCCATTGAACTCTATGTTTTGCAGGATCCTCACCACCAAGAAGACCAGAGCAAGAGGGTCAACAGGACACCATTGGAATTCAAGAGGAAGTTGTAACTCAAATGAGGTCTCTCCTCAGTCTCCTCTTCTCAAGGTTGAACAGACCAAGTGCCCTCAGCCACTCCTCACATGGCTTCCCCTCCAGAAGACGTCCTTGAGCATCTTCGTTGCCCTCCTTTGGATGCTCCCTAATGGCTTAATGACTTTTTCATATTGTGGTTCCCAAAACTGCCCCCAGCACTTGAGGTGAGGCCTCCCCAGAGCAGAGCAGAGCGGGACAATCCCCTCCCTTGCCTGGCTGGCGATGCTGGGCCTGATGCCCTCAGGACACGCTGGGCCCTCCTGGCTGCCAGGGCACTGCTGACTCATGTTCAACTTGCCATCGACCAGGACCCCCAGGACCCTTTCCATGGTGCTGCTTTCCAGCCTCTCATTCCCCAGTCTGTCTGTACATACAGGGTTTAGGAAAAGTTTATTTCAGACTACTTCATTTGTGCGAATTTTAATTACATAGGCATGTCGCTATAGAAACAGGTCTATATAATTAAAGCATAATCTTTATCTTGCAAACAGCAAAGAGTAAAACATTGATCTCTAGACCCCAATAGTCTTCCTTAATAGAGATGGATGAAACACCTGACAGACAATGGCAGTGTCTGTCTTGTAACTGAAGTTTTAAACAGCCCAAACTATTGTCATTGATTGATTTGCGGTAGCAAGTGAACACTGTTCATTAAAAGTGAAATCTCTCTCAGATACATAGCTGTTGCAGAAAAATGTGCAAGGATTTGCCTGAAGTCACTTATTTGATATCTGGTAATTCAGCTACATCAATATTACCTCAATGCAGCTGTCAGCACAAATGTATTGACAATTAGTACTTCTTGTATTCAAAGTACTTGGCATAACTTCCTAAATATATGATTAATATATTCTGCATTTGTACAGCAAACAAGAATAAAAAGGAATTTTAAGATGGTCAGTAAGATAATACAATATATGCTATATATACCTACATACATGTATTTAATCATGTTTTTATGGCCTCATTGGCCAGTACAGATTTTTTACCCTTACATGACTATTTCATAAATATTTTTCTTCACTTAGCTTTTAAAGTTTTAATTAATGGTAGTTGCTCGCCATACTCAAATAAAAAATAATTAAGCCATTCTCATGTTTGTCCAATGAACATTTACATCAGACTTCATTTTGCTATATGTGAGGCCATTTGTCAGTATGGATGATGATAACATGAATGTGGGCTACACTTAATTAGAAACCTATGGCAAACTGTCACAGGTAATTTAGCATAACAAAAGACTTCATTACACTTAATGGAATCAGGTCACTTATTAAATGAAAGTAAATTCAGGAAAATCTCTGAACTCCAAAATGCTAGTTATACTATTCTAATTTCAAATTGAAAGAACAGGAATCAAACTGTAGCATCCATTTTCCAACATATTTTCCCCTCCATCCCAAAAATAGCAACAGTAGTAATTGTAGTAGTTCCAACTGTGAGCTCGAATTAAGTTGCACTGACATGCTGGAAATTTTATGTCATTGCAGGTAATCTATGAATAATTTCTACTCAAGGCAAGTTACAATGCATGAACTATAACCTTGTTATGACTTTGTCTTTCTGCACTTTTGGGCCCATCTGTTTTTCACTACACTTGATCAACCAAGCAAAGACATCCTATGCCTTTTCTGGTGGTACAGAAAATGTTCACAAATTATAGCCATGTCACTCCACTCTAATTTTTTTCTTGTCCACATAGTACAACAAATTGATTTGCTGTGGCAATAAACACTGAAATAGTCTCTTCAGTGTCTAGTAATTAGAACTAATACTACTAGACAAATTAAAAGGCAGGAAAACAAAGTATGTCCATCAGGCACTTATAATAACCTTCATAATACATACAGTAGATGTTGGGAAGACTAAGGTGGATAAATGAGGAGAATGATGATTTTGGCATCCAGCTTACTTTCAGATAATTTAGCACATCGCTCTTGGCTGACACCAGACCAAGAATAATATTAAAGAGTAATAAACTCCTTCCAGCAAACCTCTGATTCCATGGTTCACTGGTCTCAGACCTAATCTATCAATCCATTTACTGCATAGAAAAAGGTAAGAAGCCCATTACAGATCTGTTACATGCCATGGCAGGTGGTATATGACAAGAACTGAATTCATCACAAACTCCAGTGCCTAGTACCCTTTTGTATGCTTTGAAGCACTAGGTGGTTACCTTACTTGGCTATCACAGCAAAAGGTACTTTGAGCTTTGAAAATAAATGAAAAATTCTTGATGTAATAGCATAAAAATGGTCATAAAACACTTCATTTTTCATAACATTAAGACTTCACAAAGATAGTGCTATTTTCATTTTTACAAGAAATATTGGCTTTGGAGAGGATACAATAAGTAAAACCAGGACAGAATTTAAAAGTCACCCCTTTCAAGTGTGGGCTTTAATCTTCATTCTCTGCTTAAACTATACTGTCTTAGGTAACAGTCTATTAGAATCACTATTCAATAAAGTTGTCTAAAGAAATGTCATGTTAAAATTATTAGAATCCGATGAAAGAAAAACTCTTCATATATCTACTCTCAAGGTCATCAGCACGTGATATAAACACTCAAAAGCAAAGACAATTCTGAAGTAAAAGCAAAAAGGATACTTTTATGTGACTGCAATTCCTCTCATACTCAATTTCTTTTCTAGGTTATTTCCATTGCTGTAGGGCAATAGTTTCTGTGACTGTAAAGAAGGTTTGAACATGACTTATTTCAAATATGCCACCTTGAAGGTTAAGACTCACAGGTGTTATCCCCTATTCCCCTGCTTGGCAGATCAAGGCAAAACAGAAATTTGTCATAACTTTAGGAGATATTTGGCTACATTCTCAGCTGGTGTAAATTGTCACAGCTTCTCGGAAGCAAACAGAATTACTCTAGTGTACACCAGGTAAGGACCTACCCAACACTATTTATGTAACTGCCATGTTACTTTCATACCTTGAAAATAGTATCATCCTGCAATATAAGATAATCATAAATGGTAGATTGTTACATGTTCATTTCTAGCAGAGATGTCAGAAAAGAAAACAAACAGTTAGAAACAAAGAAATAAAGTATAAGATACACTCTTAAGAGGGATGGAGAGACAGAAAAACCCCAGAGAAATCTCTGTTTGATGATGTTGTCTACTGTGCTTTGAGGAACACAAACAATATATCCTCATCAAAACAACTGTCTATAGAACCATCCTCAGGTGACCTAAGAAGTTTCCCTGATATAAAAGTGCCCAACCTGTGAGCTTTGGCTCACAGAAAACATCTCTGGGTTTTTTTTCAGTGCTTACACAGAATTTCTTTCCATGATTTTTAATTTTATTACAGATTCTAGACTTTCAGGGCTGAAAGTAAGACAATTAATTGAGGCTTCCTACACAAAGCATGAGTAAGAGCAAAAAATATGGAAAAATAATTATTTTTCCTTTCAGTTTCATTGGAAAAATCTTACAGAAACCCAAAATGAGCTTCTAATTTTTTCTTTTTGTTTTCTACATCTGTCAAGATCACAGGGAAAATAGAATAGCTGAGAAAGAGAACACCTTCAGAGAAGATGCATAGATCTGAGTCTTGTAATTTTCAAACTCAATTTCTGTTCATTTAAAGAACCAACCAAAAAAAAAACCCACAAAAAGCCCAAACCATCACATTTTTCAGATTCTTTAGATTCAGAGACCAAAGGACAATAATTCAATTTTATACATCTCCATGGGTAGATAACTGAAATCAAAATTATGTGGTTAAATAATGATCTCAAATGGAAAATTAATTTTCTTGTTTTAGTGTCTTTTAGTAGCAGATGAAAGTTTTCAAGTAGTAAATTCCACACATAATTATCTTGCCACACACATTAGATCTAGGAGACATAAAATTATAGAAATTCAGTAAATTGTAATGATTTTCTACACAGTAGTTTTTGCTTCCATGTTTCATCCAAACCTAAATACTTTCAACAACAGTCATGGTTGCTCTGAATGTGAAAAGTAACCTGAAACATTTATGCATCATCCAGCAGAAAATGAAAATACAAAGGTTTTAGATATATAACTAATCAGTAAAAGGTTACATTCAGTCATAAATTGTAGATTTTCTTAA
Organism: Atrichornis clamosus; assembly: GCA_013400975.1. Lineage (NCBI taxonomy): Eukaryota > Metazoa > Chordata > Aves > Passeriformes > Menuridae > Atrichornis > Atrichornis clamosus. The sequence continues at coordinate 32,462 of WBMZ01011565.1, forward strand.
AACATATTTAGGTAATCTGACTAAAAATAAAGTTTTTTTCCTGAAAGCTAATGTCTTTTTAATTTCACAGCTTAGATATTAACACAGCCCCTGAATTCAGCTATGTACATGTCTTCTTCAGCCAGTAAAACCCAGTATTTTTAACCTGAAGTGCTCTGAATTCTTCTATATGCATTGATTTCAGAAACTCGTTTATAGAGAAAGAGATACTTCTGTCTAACCACTGAAATAATGATTTATGAGTCCAACCTGGAGTTTGTGAATGTGATCAATATTTATTATCCACTTTTGCCTGAGCCATTAGCTAATACTCTGAACTTTGCCAGACCACTCCTGTTAGGAAGAAACTAGTAAAACTACCACATCAAGCAAGTTCCTTTTTATTTCTCATGTTTCTGCTTGAAATTCAACTGTGTTTACAGAAATGGTAACACAAAAACCGAGGATGTAGTATTCTTCACCAGAAACCCTACCTTATTTTTTCAGTAAGGTACTCAGAAGATTATTTTCTCACTTTTTTTCCCCCAGAGCTAAACACAATGAATTCTTCTTTTTTTTTCCCAGCATCCTGGTAACTTTAACAAACAGATACCGCAGGTTAATTTCTCGGACTGTGGCTTTGCCATCAGTCTCAACAGAAATCATTCAGCTGATTCTACCTTGACCTTTTTCAACCAGGCTAATCCATACCTTGGGTGGTAGTCCTCTGGACAATTCTTTCTACCGTTTCTACCGTGAGAGCACACAAATTATCTACCTCTCATTACCAGGTTTGCTACTCATTTTCACCAGCTTCCAACAAAATAAAAATATGTTACTTCAGCAATAAAATAAAACAAAATCCTCCCTTACTTCTCTCCATGAGTATGGAGATCCCAGAAAGCAAAGTAAGTGGTACTTTTGCTCCACAGAAACCAGAAGCAAATGACCAAGGCTGGAAGAAGTGTGGTGGAAGGTGAAACAGTGGCTGGGAACAGGAGAGAATTGGGAAGTGTTTCCATAAAGGAAATCAACCATTTGTTACTTCCTCTCACACACCTAAGTCACAAAGACTGAAATATTTGCTGTACCAGCAAAAGTGCCAGGCTACAAAGATGATGCTCTGCATTCCACCCTTAAGCAGAAGATCTGTGATTTAGGGAGTATATTTGAATGCAACATCATCACTTCAGGCACTAATGGTCTTGGTTTGCTATCATTGTTTCTCACAGCAGTGTATTGCATGCATTTTTCTTCCTCAGGTTCATTATGCATACCAATGTCTCCTCATACAGAGAAAAATTATACATACCAGAAAATATATAATGCAAATATTCGCAGCAGATTAAAATTTTATACCACAGTTATATCAGTAATACGTCTAACCTTTAACAAACGATGGTTAGCCTCCTTCAATGTACTCTCAAGCTTATGTTTTTTGTCTGGGTTCAGTGATGCACTTCCAAGTGCTATTCCTCCAGTTTCATTTAATCGTTTCAGAATTCCCTTGCGGGGCGGCAGCTCTCCAACTCTTAACTGGAACAGACAAATATAGCAGTTAAGATGAACTGTGGTAGAATTTTCAGCTCTCTTATCTTGACCCTTATTGATTTGTTTATCAGCCAAAGGAATAAACTCAATTCAAGACAAAATAACTGTTGCTTTTGGAATGTAGAAGGCTAAAAAAAACCCGAAACCTAAAAGAGACTGCATTGGTGAATCAAGCATAAAGAGAGTCCTAAGTGTCAAAATGAAAGGTTTCTCAGGATATTAATCACTATTATAAGTGCCATCTCTGGATATTTAATACTTCATGCATATGAATTTTAATAATCTTTTAATTTGGTATGGTATGTAGTGAAAAGCTCTCCAGTCCAGTCTAGCCTCTTAATTAAGAATGCTCACAAAAAAAAAAAAGGGCAGCCAAAGAATGCAAGGCAGCATCAAAATTCCACCTCTCCATTTTGTGTGTCATTACTGAAAACTTATATTGTTTTAAGATTAATGTAGCTAAAATACAAAATTCTTCAAGGGTTTTGTTGCTGTGGTTTTTTTCCTTGTTTGTTTGTTCTTTACTATTAACAGAAGCAGGTAGGTATGAAATGAGCCATGCTACAAGCCAATGCATTATTATTTGCTCCATTAGGATGATTCCATTTTGTGCAGCTTCAAAAGAAGAAGGCGGACTGTAAAAGCAAGACACAAATAAGAGATGCCAACACCTTTAATTTTGGATTATACTACCCTTGGGAATACTATATAGGAAATATTTGTGCATATATGATGAGTGGAGCCTTCATGATTCTAAGCAATCCATTTAGACTTTTAACCTTTAATCATGTCTGCAAATTGTAAGATGCATCTAACACCCCTTACAGGTATTTCTTTGCCTTGGTGCAGATATCCTCAATAACAGATGCAAAGCATCACAGATTCCCTGACCAATTCACTGGCATCTTATACTAAACAGTCAGAGGGACAAACTCGGCACATGGTTAAGTCTCCATTTCCTCAAATGCTATTTATCCTAATTTTGTTTATTTTAAAAAGAAACTTGAACATAGATTTTTACCACAGAATCCTTTAGGGCTCTTTTTTCATATTTTGATGAAAGAAGAATAGAGCAAACTCACAAGTTGTCTTCAGATTCTTTAATGCTCTATTCATCACTTGCTGAATTTGTTCAACTTGGATTTATATAAAGGATAACTAGGTCCTTATCCTCAAGGGAGAAAATGAAAACCTTAAGGCACATATTCTATAAGTAATATGCATTTTCCAATTCCAATTTAATTTATTATTGTACAAGTTATTAAGAATAGTCATTCTATTGAACACATTTCAAAAAACTAAACAGAGAAACTTCTGTTAAATATATTTATTAGCAGTATCAAACTCTAACATATTCATGAAAATATGCCAGCCTTTAAAAACAAATATTTAATATTCTGATGGTGTTTTTATACAGCATTTTTAAAAATAAGTCACCTAGATGTTTAGTCTAGAAAATGTTGCAGCGATATTTTAATGAGTTGACATTTATAATTATGCATGCAGTTCTGGATACTCTTGTGAAATACTGAATACCATTTAAGAAGTGGGAAGTTATAAAATGTTAACAAGACACCTATAGAAAAATGCTGTACATATAAAACAGTCAAGTTCTGAATTAAGAAATGAGGATGAAAAAGGTACTGATTATTTTCCTAGTGACAGGATATTTTTCTTTCAGTACATTTACCATTACTTTTCTAGTTTTAGTATGATGAGTGTACATTTGTACCTGGGTTTTGAAATTCCCTGCTTTGATTTATCTAAAGAAGTTATACGAATGCTGTGTTTGATGTCCGAAACCTTTTCCAAAAATAGCTTTTAATTTTCTTCAATGTAGAATCATTAAAGTAAGAAAACATTAAGAACAGAGCTTACAATACCTTTACTTTGCTAAGGCAGTCTCTCAACTGGTCTTCATTCCCTTTTTCAAGGGGAATACAAATAACACTGTCTGCTTCCTCTAACCATAAAATCAGCTTGTTCAAATCCTCTTGAAATTCTGATAAAATATTCTTTTCTTCCTCTATCCTGTAATAAAAATGTGAAATTAGTTTTTCTATAAGTTTATTTTTATATTGAAGTGCTTATCCATACTGAAAGATGCAGGATAACTAATTCTTATAATTTAGACTAATTATTTTTATAAGTGGGCCACAGATTTCTTCATATCAAAATTATCAGACCAACACCAACACCCTTTTATCACCACATTAAATGTATTTTAAAAGAAAAGCTCAAGGTGTAATTTGCAACACCTCTAAATTCATTTTCTGAATTACATATGGCAGGTAGCAAACAAGCACACCAGAACTAGAACAGTTAATTATTCAGATCTGAATTTTGTGTGAACAGCAGGGAAGCCCAGCATCAACAACTAAGAATTCTAGCATCTGGTGTTGCCAAACTGAACCTGTAAAAAGTGACACAAACTTGTTTGGACATATTAAACAGACAGGTATTTCAGTGACTGTGACATATAATTTGTGTCAAGGTTCACAAAAAGTAGGTAAGATTTGCAGTCCATGAAAAAGCATAGGATGGGAGTCCTGATACCTAATTTAGATGTCTACTCTCTCTTTGTCTCCATCTAGAACTGATCTGTTCATTTTCACCATGACTATATAAATATAGTGAGATGTGAAATTTTGTGCAAAATCCTGCAAAGTTATCAAGAGAGGTGAGCAAAAAATTTCAAGAGCAGCAGGGAAGTACATTGGTAGAACATGAATCCTTGGTATTAACATTTTGAGTGGATCCGTTCTGAAAGAGAAAGATTATGTTTTGTGTAAACACTTATAATTTATCTACCAAGTATTCACAAAACCGATGTTACACTGAGTATGACATGTATGGAAAGATGCAAGATGAAATAATTATCAAAATTAAACAATAAACAATCACATTTACATAATAATGGGGGGTTATTGTTATCTAGTTAAGATTACTTGAGATCAAAGAAAAAGACATAAACCCAGCGTTTTTCTTTTTTATTTATTATGATTTTTTCCAAAATCCAATTGAATTTTAGCATAATAAGAAGTTGTATTTGTACTTAAGAATATAATACGACAGTGAAGAAGCAAGTTTGGCATTATTAATATATTATTTCTGAATACATAAAATATATTAAAGCAGAAAGAAAATTATATTAACTTTCTCTGGGCTCCCATACTTGCCATGAAGAAGACTATTTTAGCAAGCAAGGGTCACAGAATCATAGAGTTGTTTAGTTCAGAAGAGACCTCTAAAGTAATTGAATCCAACTGTTAACCAAGCACTGCCAAGGCTGCCACTAAACCATTTCCCAAAGTGCCACATCCGGACGCCTTTTAAATTCCTCCAGGGGTGGTGACTCAGCTGCTTCCATGGGGCAGCTTTCTGTGCAGAAATTTTTCCTAATATTTGAGAGAGACTGCAATATTAAGGGTTAGTGAGTCAAACAATCGGACATCTGCAAAAGCAGCAGGTGCTTTGCTGAGGACAGGTTTGCAACCTAAGGGGAGGAGGACAGGTTTGGGTGTGTGATGGCAAAACCTCTGATCTCCATAAGGAGGGGAGAGTTTTTGGGTGCGTGGTGAGGAAGCCTCTGATCCGCATAAGAACAGCCCAGGTGCAGTGAGGCTGAGCACCCATCACCTGAGGATGACCATGACCAATCAACCTTCGCTCAGCAACAGCCCGGGGTTTGAGCCAGACAAGGCCAACAAAAAGCAGATCCTGCGAGGAGGGATAATGCTTTTATCACATCAATTTCCTCCCTTACACAAATGTCTCAGTGGTATCAGGACATTCACACTCACACAAAGACCTGAAGATATTCATCCCTTCTGATGGGGCATAACTGGCAGAGATGCAGCTGTCATGTCTTAGAAGGCGTCATAAACCATCAAAGACCCCCAAAGTGCCCACCTGACTACAATCTCCTTTGAGGTAGTTGTAGAGAGTGACAAGATCACCCCTTAGCCTCCTTTACCAAAGAGAAAGTATATTTTTGACACATAAAACTTAATATTCATAACTACACATAGAGCATGAAAATGCTGTTTTAAAAAATGAATGTATGTAACAACTGAAATGTTTGGCAATTTTGTGCTGCTCTGAAGAGGATCTCAATACAGTTGTAGATCAAGTTCCTGCTTTAGATCTAGAACGGATTCTAAATCAGGAGATTTATTTGCTTTTGTTCTTAACACAGTATATTCTAATATTTACTAGACATATGAGCCCAATACTCTCCATTTTTTTTTTTTTAAGCTCATGAACAAGTTACTCTGCAGTGACTGCCTACAGATTAAACAAACATAAGCCACTGGTGCCAAATTGTTCTTTAGAGGAAAAAGTACGAGATTATATTTACTGTGAAAACAATAAAACCCTCCAAAACTATTTATGTCTTTATGTACAAAATATAGGTTTACCCATATATACACACATATACACATTTATACAAAAAAATACATTAAAAAGTGAACACCATAAATAGCAAAAGAATTAACAGCCCTACTTTCTTGGTTTTATCTTAGATTTTCTGATGGAATCCCAAATTACTGCTTTCAGGAACTGCCATTTGTCCAGGATTTCTGAAAATGCGACTCGTTGATGTTGCTGGATATATGACTATTTCTGGTACTACTACATCTCTGTGTTACAGCTCTGGATCTCTTATGAAGTACTGTTATGCACACATAAATTCTGGACCTTCCTGATAAAACAGACTTACCCATTTTGGTTCTACAGGTCATGCAGAGAAGAACCAACTTTATAGCATTACAATTATTACACTGTCCTTCCCTGAGAAGTGTTTGTGTGCTTGAGAGGTCATATGGCCTTCTGAAGCCAAAATAGGTTATCTAGAACCAGTTAATCAAAACATTTATTTCTGTGAAATTGAGGCAGATGCTAATCTGTGCTGAGATCCATAGCACTGCAACTGTAAAAATGAAGAAAAACTAACTCCCTGTAATCTTGAAGCAGAAGTACAACTTCGAATCTTTCTGAGACAGTATCCCCCTCTGCTTCAGTTATGGAAGTCTGGGAATCAGTCACCCTGTGTTACACCATAAAACACGTAATAAAACTTCTGTTCCTCAACCTGACCAGGTACCCCAGAACCCAAGCTGTCAGCAACAGCTTCATTTTCTTTGTTTCCTCTCACTTCTACTCATTTTTGAAGCGCACAGCTCAGTGGAGGCATTATGTGATGGCACCTTGAGAATAAACCTGAGAAAGATCCAAGTTTAAATACGTTAATTCTGGCACAGAAAAGGCATAGCATTTAACTCAATACACTCGAGAGTAAAATTATTGAGCTGCATAGTATTTTGAATGAGAAATCAAAAAGATTTCTTGTCTCCTAGAAGAGATAGCAATTGGCAAGATTTCTTTTTCATCTTAAGTACACTGTCAATTTTATCACCCTTATGAATTGAGCTGCAACCCTTAAAACATTAAAACTTTTCCTACTCATGAAGGAAAGATTTTTTTAACTTTGATGACTAATTTAAGTATTCAGCAGGATAGGAATGTTTTTAACCTCAGACTCTCCAGGAATTATTTCAGAGATGTTTTATACATATACATACATGTGTATATATATGCACACAGATATACATTATATATGAATATACATATACACGTGCGTGTGTGTGCACAGAAGGGTTTCAGAGTTCAGGAACAGCATGTAATATAGCAATTAAAAGGTTCATTGCAATTAACAGGAAATGCAGGTGCACTTTATAATTTACTTTACAATTTCTTCTTGACCCACTAGAACATTACTTCTATTATAAATAACGTCCTGGAAGACAAGTGTCTTATTATACATGACACTAAAATAAAGTGCTCTGTGTTAGCTGAACCAGTTAATCAAATTAAAAGTTTTAACTCAATGACTCATTACACTTTTTGAAAAAAGTGATTTCTATCACCATAATTACATTCAGAATAACAGACATATGTAATTCCTAGATGTTTAAATTCATGGTGGCCATGGAAAATTAACAGTTAGTTGTTATTTAGAGAATGTGGGCTTCTGAATCCAAGCCTAAACAAACTGGAGTAAGGAACATGAGCCACCAGTTGACTCGGTTATGGACAGAGCAGCTCTTGAGAAGGCAGCTGGGAGCGTGACTCATTGGAGAAGCAGGTGACTGAGGAATAAGAGATCGTTTCAGCACCTGGCCCTGTGAAGCCAAGCAGATCCATCTCCAGTAAAAGTCTGCATGCTGTTGTATGCTACTGCCTTATCCTTACAAACCAGCCTAAGCTCCCAAAAAGCTTTTAAACTCTTTCTTTGTCGGCAAAAGGTTTATTTCATTAACCCTGAAATATATCCCATCTTGTTTGATGGAAAAATCTCAAACTATAGCAGAGAAGCACAGAATTTCATATGTAACTTTTGGTCTTCTACGTAACTGCTATTCCTAGGCACATTACTTAGTGTTTTCCATAGTAAAACATGGCAAATTTCTACTTGTATTTCTAAATTCATAGGGTCCCTTGGTCAACTATTCTGACTGCACATCCATTTATATGAATCTTATTATACTTCCAGAAGCAGGTGCATCAATATTCAGTATTTCATACTAAGTAGTAAATTAATTATTTTTCCTAAAATCATTTTGTATATATGATAATTAATAGTTTAGGGATTAGTTTTCCTACCAGTATTAAACTGAATTAATAAGAAACTCCTATGGTAGTCCACAAAAGACCCTGGAAAGTATTTGTTGGTTTTTTCCAAACTATCTTTAATCCTCAGTTATATTTGTTAATTATTATATAATCATTCATGGCCTGTATCAAGTAAGCTTGTATTTTCATTTGCAGTGTCTAGAAACCATATGAAATGTATATTGCAGCTCAAGTGTTTTCTCCATAGTCAACAATGTGATACCAATACCATAGCAACCCGTAACTAGCTTGTTAAACACATTAAATGTTTATAGTTTATAAGTGCACACAAGTGATGTTGGAGTTATTTGGGAGATGTCAGCCATAGAAATAAAATATACAATCATAGGAGTAGGACAGATCTTCACTTGTGACACATTCCCTTCTGCAAGTTCAGTAATATTTTGGTGCCTTTTCACTTTTTAACATTCATGTGTCAATTCTGTATTTATTGTATTTCTAAGATTAGGAATTAATGTGTTTAGCAACTGTTACTGAGAATATAAGAGGCCACCAAAATAGTAGAAAAAAAATTACAGAAAATATTTACTGAAAAAAAATTAATTTTCATTCTTTCTCTAAAGAATGTGCAAGTATGCTTCATTCAGTAAGGAACTTTAAATAATTGAAAAGTACTGCATAAACTTCAAAAAATGTATTTAGATGTAAATACTAAACAGTAAGAAGTTTAGCTAAACTACTTGTAAACAAAATACAAATTTATACCAGTAATTCCTTTCTAGTCATTCACTATAAGAAATCTGAACAGTCAAAAAACGAAAATTCAGAAAAATTCGATATGTAGCTAATTATGTGCTGGAAAGAAAAAATATATTTATTGACATAACTGCCATGAAATCTCTTCAACCTAAACCAGTTTTTAAATTGCAACCAGAAGCTAATCACAGCCTTCAATATATTGGGTGTTCAGGTGAAGGAAACCAATCACTTGTCACTAGTGTGTTATGGAAAAAAAAAAAACTTTAGTGAAGGTATGAAAAATATTAAAAAGTATATTTACTTTATAACAATTAGTTTTGATTTAGAACAGGAATCTTGTATTTTTGTATTCAGAAAAGTACTTGGGAGTATTCTGGTAAACAGCCTTTGTTCTGTCATTCTTTCCATAATTACTTCAAACTCGCTTGGGTAGAGATCTGAACAGGCAGTCTGCAGGTTCAAACTCATTAAAAGTGTAAAACTATTTGCAGCTAAAATAATGAAAAATTCTCTTCCATTCAACTGAACCCAATTTTAACAAACGTCAGATCGTGATGAATAAGAACCCCAAACTGATTACTTCTGAAACACTGAAGGAATCTAATTCCTGGGCATCTGTTTTCAAATATTGCACAAGAAATTTTTAGTAAAGGTGAAAATTAAAAATACCAACCAGCACTATGCTTACAAGTCTGTCGAGAGCCTCATTTATGAGCCTTCCCCTTAACAAACTCCTTTGTGAGATGTTGCTTCTCCTCCCGTGTGGATTCCCTGGGCTGTCCCTGCCTGGCCCACACCTTCCTCCTGAAGGCACAGCACCACGCTGCAGTCACAGCTCTGGGGCCTGCTGCACACAGTGGCCCAGATGGCAAGCCCCCACATCCCTAAATCATCCAAAATTCAACTGTCCCTGGGGCATGTCTCAGCACAGACACAGCATGAGATTGTTTGACGCATCTCAGAAGATGAAAAGGCAGAGAGAACTTCTGTTGGTGCAGTTTAGAAGATTCTGTATTCAAAATGATTGCTGGAGTATGAAGAGGAAGAAGCAGACACTCTTTACTTCCCCTCTTTTGTCTGGGGTTAGTAATATCTCTTCAAAGGGCCTTTGTGACTTCCCATGGTATCCTAAGTCTCCATTTCAGAGTAGCACCGTTCCAGAGAACAAACTCAAACTTTTCCAAAACATGTCATTTGCAGCAAAATGTGAACAAAAACTCAATTAAATTCCCAATTTGCTAACTACCAGTGTATCAGACTTTCAATCAAGCTCCACTTTATTCAACTGCCTGGTCTATTTCAAAGTTTGCAGTAAGATAAAATTACTAGATGTGCTAAAATTGCATTCTCATCTAATTCTTAGCTGGATGGATTAGACTGCAAGATACAGAAACTTTAAACACTTTAAACATTGAATTCAAACTTCTATAGCTTTGAAACTCTTAGATAAAGGCAAGTGAAAGATAACATCCTACGCAAACATAACTCAAGCATAACCTCTTGATCTTCAGTACCAAAGAAAGGAGATTCAAAGTCAATTTTAAGTCTGTGCTTTGCCTGGGATCAGCATTTGACCTTTTAAAACAGAAAACCAGCTTCTTTTTACTGAAGAACAGTACTTCTCAAATTGTTTTGAGATTTAGTTTGTTTTCTTGTCTGTTTTTAATTAAGTTGACCTTTTGTGGTCCAAATAATTCTTATTCATTAAATCTGCCAGTCTATCACTGAGATTAATATTAGTGTCTAGTGAACCTACGATCAGTTTCAGTTATTTATAGAATATCATGGTTTTGACCTGGTTTGCAGTTCTTATTATGCAGGTAGTTTAATATTTATTCCAAATTATTTCTGAAAACTGGATTAATGTGTTGAAACTCTTCAAATTATATGCCGTTTCAGTCTTCCCTTTTCAAGTCAACTAACCGCAGGGTTCATGGTGGTTACAGGAAATATTTTGAATTTACAGGGTTCTATATCAATGCAGTGATAATATTATGTTCTCATACAAATAAACAGTAGACCATTTAACAGCACAACCTCAGGAAAACTGACAAAGAAATTTCATAGAAGTCCTCCTCCCCTCTCCAAAATATAATCAGTGCACCAGAACATGAAAAGTGCCTGACTGTGTCAGGAAAGCCCAACAGAGTGCTACCAGCGTTGTTAACAGGAGATGGTAATTAAGGGGAACACAGAAGACTGGCCACTTTCTTTACTCCATTCACCTCATACTCTCCCAGGTTCTGCAGTCACCAGGTTGAGAATTCCATAAGGCTGTCACAATATTTACCTCCACAAACTTCTCTGGCCAGCAAACCTCAGACATTCAGAAACCATAATGCAAATCTTAAATCTCTTTTACTTTCTGTTACATTTCCAACAAGTAATCTTTACTTCTGGTACTAAGGAATTAGGTCAATAACATTGTTTCACATTTAGTTTACCCATCAGTTCAACTTCGTAAACCTCAGTCATATCCCTCCTGAGATTTCTCTCCAGACTGAGGATCCCCAGCTTCTTAGTCTCTCCTCACAGTGCAGCCACTCCAAGCCTTGGCTCACTTTAGCTGCCTCCCTCCATGTACACTTTCTGTAAGTCCATTATACCCTTTGACAAGCAGCAAGATCTGCACACAGTAACCAACATGAACACACCACATTTGATATCTGCAGAACAACTTTTTGTGTTTGTTTGTTTGTTCATGATACCCTTACTGATGAAGCCTAAAATGTTATGGCTTTTTTTTTTTTTGCTGCCATTCCATCTTGTGCCTGCAAACGCTGTCAGTGATATGGTCAGGATCACTTTCTGGAGTTGTGACAAGCTCAGCACCATTTAAGCATGGGATAGTCTATTTGTCTGAATACTCCTTGCCTCACATTTGTCTCTGATGAAGATCATCTGCCATTTGTTGGCCATCTGTTCAGTTTTGGAGTTCCCACTATCAACTCAGCCTTTGACTACCTGAGGCTTAATGTCATCGGCATCCATGGAAATGTCACCATACACCTTCTGTCTCTAACTAAATTCTCACATTCAGGCACCTTCTAAAAATATCTATATTGCTTTCTGTTACTCCTGTAATCGCTCCCCTTCTCCCGCCAGCCCCTACTGATCTTCGAGTTCAGTTTAAGAAATATGACCAGAATGCTGTGCCAATGCCCCACAGAAATGCCCCACATAAAATGTCAATGCCCCATACAAAACTGTGCAGGATTATCAAAATCAATTTCTTCCATCTGGCTAAGCAAATAGCAAAAACAGAGCTTAAGTATATGAAGTTTCTTTGCCATTTAAATAATGCTTAGCAACATCACATTGAATCTGAAATCACTAACAGACTTCATTTCTGGAATCCATTCAATTGCTAATGTCTTGTGGCTTTCTTTATCTTGAGATCTGCTGAGTGAAAAAATTTCATAGAAAACAAAATTTCTATTGATCACTACTCCTCAGCTACTGAGAATCAGCTTTAAAGCAGAGCACAATGTATTCACTACCAAGAATAAAGCATGAAACCCACTAAAAGTTTAGAATCAGTTTTCTTTTCTGATCTGCAGAAAGTTCTAATTGTTAATATCTATTTTATCTTTCTTTGAAATTATTATATGAAATATGAAATATATGAAATTATTATATAAAATGCATTACATCCACTCTGCTCTCCCTTCAGTATCACCTTCTTCCAATATGATTTTAAAATGTGCTTCCATTTTCTCATTCTCCAAATTGACTTTAAAAACTCTTAGAATCCCTTTCATAAAAATAAAATTCTTTTAACCACGAACACTTTAATTTTTAGGAAACATGAACAAATATTACAGGACTATTAAAACTTATGTGATCCAGAATAGAAGCATTCTGATTTTGCAGGTTTTTTTTTTTAATAGTCTGCTGTTCTGAAAAGAAGTCTAAATATGATAATTGACTCGTATTTGTTGTCATTTATATTCTACTGAGATACTTCAATATATTTGACATAGTACACACATATGCATTGGGCACTGCCATTTCTATATTAGCTCTTTTGGACTGCTAGTAGAGGCCACTTTCTTCAACTTTTCTTGTTTGCCTCATGCTTTGATCTTAAGGATAAATTAAGGCACTTGGGATAACATGGGTTTCAAGGCGTAAAAAGAGAGAACCTGACTGTACCCCAAACGAAATTAGTATAAATAATTAAAACCTAAAAGATGTCAAAGCATAAGAGTTACAAAAATCCCATGACACCATGGCTATATAAAGATTGAGCAGTTGATAAGCCTATGGTCTTTTCATGCCCAGGATCATCAATAATTGAAACCTAGTTAGAACACACCAATTTTTCCTGTCAGTTGGGTTTCCTTCCTTTGAAGATCCCATCTATGACAAAAAAAAAGATGATGAAAAGGAAAAAAAACAAAACAAAACACCACATGTACTGGGAAGCAGCAGCTAGGGTGGGATCTGTTTCCAAGACCTGGGAGCGAAAAGCATTCCCTGGCTCTGACACGGCCAGGAAGATTGGGCTATGAATAGAAGCACTAACGTCTCCAATCTCGATGCACATAAGTCTCACTAAAGTACACCAAGAACACTTATATGAGTTTAACACAACACTATTGGTGCAATGCATTTATTCATGCAAAGTTCACTAATTGAGGCCTCTGCAATCATTTTCCTCAAAATTACATAAGCTGTCATTCCCAAGGAAAACAAACCAATCGGTCAACATATTAAATAGACCAAAAGGTGGAATGCATGTGCAAGTGTTTATTTAAGAACCTTCATCTAGGGAATATAACTATTCCCACTTAACAGATCCTAGGCTTCCTTAAAATATAGAATTTGTGAAGAAATTCCGTGTAATATTACTAACACTGTATTGAGCCAAAAGAGCATTCAGAGAGACATTTCTACTGATAAATGAAGAAATGTACAATAACAATCCTAATGAGAACAGGAACATATTTTATATTCTCAGAAAAAGCTCAACTACCAATCTCTTTCTTCTGTGTTGCTGAAGCAGATTACAGGGCTATTAGAATGATGTGTTATTGTTTTGTAAGTGTTAGCACTTACATAACAAGTTAATGCCTGGAAACACAGATGGGTTTCCAGTGTACAACAGAACAGTTTTAGTGTGACAAATAAAGGCCAAGGACTCCCTTGTGTAACAAGTAACAGTACCATCAACACCTGGAAATACAGCAGAAAGAACCATTTAAAGCAACCCTGAAGCTTCTGACAGCTGTAGATAACTTGTTGCATCTTGTAACACTGAATCACAGAATCCTTTAGGTTGGAAAAGCCCTTTAAGATCATCAAGTCCAACTGTTAACCCAGCAGTCCCAGGTCCACCACTAACCCATGTCCCTAAGTGCCACATCTGCATGTATTTAAATACTTCTGGAAAACCTTATAGCACCTTCCAGTACCTAAAGTGGGATTACAGGAAGGCTGGAAAGGGACTTTTCCCAAGGGTATGAAGTGATGTGACAAGGGGGAATTGCCTTAAGATAAAAGACAGAAGATTTAGATTAGATATTAGGAAGAAATTATTTACTCCTGAGTGGTGAAGCACTGATACACAGCGTCCAGAGAGACTGTGGACTCCACATCCCTGGAAGTGTTCGTAACCAGGCTGGATGGAGCTCTGAGAAACTTGATCTAGCAGAAGGTTCACTGTCTATGGCAGAGGAGGCGGAGCCCGATGAACTTTAAGAACCCTTCCAAACTTAACTTTCTATGATTCTATAGTGACTCAACCACTTCCCTGGGCAGCCTGTTCCAATGGCTGACAACATGTTACAAGTGAAATTCTAATGATGTTTAGAGTCAGTAATAACCTTTCAGGACACTCCCTTATGACTCTGGTAACTTTTCACGGATTTCTCCCCCCTCTGGCTCTGAACAGAAAAATGGTATGTGACACATCACAAGTAAAAAAAACTTGTTGCACACTGCCAGTTCTTCTAGTACATCTCCAGCACTCATTAATGTACCTCTATAAGGAATGTTCTGGGGTTTAAAAAAACATGCATGAAGAAATCTTTCCCACATTTTGAAGCAAAATGGCATATCCAGTTAGGCCTAACATCTAGGTTAAGAACATCTGCTTTGATAAAACCTAATTTTAACAGCAACATTTGGTTTTTTTTCTTTATTTACATAGGAATCCACCTTTTAAAGTAATAAAACCATTTTTGTTTTATCTGTATCTCAAATCCTCTAGCTTTCTGTGACTGCATGAGAAAAACAAATTGATCTAAAAATGATTATAAATAATACTAAATTGATCAATCCATTATTTTTATCCAGCCTATGAAATGTAGATGTTAATGGCATTAATTATGACAAGTGAATTAGATTAAGACTAACAGTTTAAATCAACTAAGGTATTATTAGTACTACAGAGGTGTGTTTTAATGACATACAATCAAATAGAAAGTTTATAAACCAATTGTAAATTTTGTAAACGAAGCTCCAATCTGTTCTACTTTAAAATCAAGCAATTATGTATGCTTGTTTGGTTTTTTTAAACTTTAGGAGTGAAAAATGTGGAGTATGGATAGGAGTGGTGGTCATTGACAGGAGTAGGCAGAAAAGAATTAAACAAACTATACTGCATGAACAAGTTGTAGTATGTGAAATTTAATTACTGATAATTCCTTCTATACATGAGAATTCTAGAAGTTGAGAGCTCCTTTGAAATTTCAAGCCAGAATCAAATCTAAAATAACTAAAATAATTTCACAATATTTTTACCCTCTTTTAACATACCTCTTTTTTTTCTCTACCAGCTGTCTGCAGATCTCCTTCCACTGGGTATTCAAACTTTCCAGTTGTTCCTTCAGCACCTTGGCATCTGCTGTTGATGACTGTTCAATAATCTCTTCACCAGTTGCATTCAAAGCTTTGACAACAGTTTGCTGTCGCCCAATGCCATCCTGAAGCTCCTGCAAAACGCCCAACACATGCATATATTCATAAGGAAGCTAAGCATGAAAAAAATGCTTCATCACATACTGGCCAGATGGAATGAGGTGAAAGTTCTTGCTCTCCACTGAATTCAAATGAAAATTCCAAAGATGAGTAGATAGAAAGACATTTCATGATTTTGCAACAAGCACCTTTCAGTACATGTCCACAGCCTTTTATCCCCTCCTGTATTCTTGTCCACTAGAGACCATTACCGTAATATTCTGCACATAAATTAATAAGTAAAACTAGTGAATAAATGTACTTCTACACCACCAAAGGTATATATCACATTTATTTAATAGCCTACAAAGCATTGTAAGATTTAAACTGCACAGTGTATGAAATTCCTCTTATCTATCAACTCAAATAAGCAATGCCTGGGAAGCAGAGATTGTTTGAAATACTCCTGACTCCATTAAAGGACACATTTTTCTCCAGTTGTGGGAAGCTTAATAATCCACTCCCTCATGTGTTTTTCTGGGATTTTTGGGGCTTTTTTGGAGGGGTGAGAGGTTGGTTTTGTTGTAACTACCTCACATTTAAAAACAACACAGTTCTGAATCTGCATCTTAGATTTTAACACTGCATGCCTATTCAAGCACATTCATATTTATAAATAATCAATATTTTCATATTTTTAATCATCAGTAGAGCATGAGTATTTTTCCCTTGAATTCCTCAAAATGTACAAGCAGAAAAGTGTAAAATAATTTTCAACAGTTTACTGCCAAAATAAGCAGGAACTCAAATAACATCAACAACCTACATTGTGATATTCTTTCCTATGATAGGTTTTCACAATCTCAGGAAGACTGAATCCTATCTACACACAAGCACTTTCATGTAAACTGTAAAAAGTAGATTTTCCTGAATCTACATTTTCTGGAAGAAACCAAATACTTCAGTATATCATACTCTAGAACAACATCATATGCTTGCTTTCTCTTTCTAAATGCACAGTATGAATTGCAGAGCAAGTCAGTAAATCTGCATATTAACATTAAATAAAATTTGTCCATGAAACACCTAAAACTGGCACGATACAACTTTCCAGGAATGTAAAAGATGAACATAACTACTCCTCAAGCTTTTTCTAACATTTACCTTCAGTCACGAGTTTATGATTGAAGTTCACAAACTGACCCACTCTGGAAGTTAGCTTGTTCTAACATGACCAAAACTCAGTTGCCAGCTACCAATTCATTAAACTGCATAGAGCTGGTTGAATGTCCTGTCTCAGCTTTTGCAAAAATTTTACAGGGACAGCTTCAACACCAGCACCAGCAGAGCCTGGAGCACAGGGGTCAATGTCAGCAGGCGGCTGTGGCGTTCAGCCACAGTCCTGGTCAGGACTCATAGTTGAGGCAGAGCATTGCACTCTTAGATTTAGCTTGTTCTTACCACGCTTTCCGTTTCTTTTCCTTACGGTTTATTTTAGGTTGTTAAAAAAAAAAAAATACCCCCCCCAAATTATTCCTTTCTTACATTCCTCTCAGACAAACCTGTTCTTCTGACATTGTCGGGTTTTTTTTTCCCCAACTATTTTCGTGTCCACAGTTTCAGAATAAGAAGTAGCTGTGATGAGCATAACGTGGCAGTAATCTGCATACGGTTTTATCATGTTTTGATGGGATGAGAAACGCTTTTCTGCAGGATCCTAGCAAGACATGTCACAGTCCAGTCACGTTGCATCAAGCACCCTGCTGGCCCACAGTGTTCCAGCACACTTTGCTTTGCCTGTGGAATGTGTAAGGTTTTTAAGATACTTCTGTAGCAGAAACTGCAAGATTTTCTAAGACCCAGAAAAGACTCATAAAAGCATCTTACTCTGAGGTATTGGATTTTTTTTTTTCTTTCTGTGATGTACATTAATACAATACCTGGTCCAACTTTTGACTGTTCTTTTCAGCTGCATGATTTCACTACTAGGAATAAATAGCAGCAATCACCAGGTAGTTTGCCTAAATGAAAGAATTGTCTACTCTTGTGAGTCTGAATTGATCTTTCCACTACACACTTCTCTTTTGGTACTGCCCAACTTAAAATAAGTACCTAATTTTTGTATATATTCACTATATTTCACATTGATTTTGACACTAGAGCCTTCGTATTTTGCGGTAGGGAGCATTACATGGGTAAATCATAACAATGCATAGTTTGAGGAAAAATATATTAGTATAAGTGTCTTATTTTCAGTGAGGCACTTGAAACCTTTGTACTGTTGCATGTGCATCTAACTCAGAACAAAGCTTCTACTTATACGCAGAGTACCATCCATTTGGAATAGATCAAGGGAAGGAGAAAAAAGCAGCACAATTCTACTTCTGGAACTCTGAAGTTTTTAGAAGAAAAATTTGTAGAAACTACTGGTTATCTGTGCATCTGTTTTTCTAAATGACAGAAACAATGACCAGTCAGAATAGTATTAGAAAATGAAATGCTAATTAAAAGCCCATTTAAATACTCTAAGTCTTTTTCCTGTGTTCAGAACATCTTAAATTAGTTTTTCTCCCTTCCCCAGCATACACAAACACAAAAAGAGCAACTAGTACACGATTTCCACACTTATTTCAATTGACACAAAATTAAACAAGGGAATTTTTTCATTTATCCTGTGACATATTATGTAATAGTCCTTACTTACAAACCAAAAAAGAAAATAGCTGGCTCAACAGCAGAGATGGTCTTGGAACTTAAGATCCCTAGTGCTGAAATGGGAACCTTGCACAGGATGTGTAGGAAGGAGAAGTGTGAACTTCCACCAGAACATGAGAGAAGGCTTCTGGCCATCTGCATTTCAGATCACCGTAAAGAACACAATTTGAGATTTTTTTCCAAGTACGCCATGTATTTGACACTTTTCACATGATTAAACAGAAACACATGTGCTGATGAAGTTTGCCTAGACTCCACGGCCCATGAAAAAGATTTTTGGTGATAATGGGCACTGCATAAAACACAGCCTCCCATGAGGACATTTGGTTTTAAAAAAAGCATTTTTGTATGAAGTGAATGAAATTTGGGGTTTTCTCCTTTGCTCAAAGCCATGTTTTCACACAACCCAGAGCTATTAACCACGAAGATGTTTTTCACAACTTACATTAAGTATCTAAAATTTGTCACAGCTATAGTTTCCTACTAACATCCCCTCCACCCTTTCCACACACCTGCACAAGGGCAAGGAGCTGGGAGCCTGCATAACCTTGCCTCCCATGGCCTGTTTATGTTTCTACAGAAAGAATATTGACATTGAATGTTTCAGGTAATTTCACTTGAACTTTCACCTCTTCATACAGAAATGACAAAGCAAAAGGGCACATTGCCCTTTGGATTTTCAGCTTACCCAAAAGGCCATTGGAGATACTTATACTTGCAATTATGCCATTTCTAAACAATTTATGAGCAGAGTGAGCAAACAAATTTAATGGAAAATTATATTTTTATATAATATTAAAAATAAAAAGACTCAGAAAAGACCTCACCATATAGATACAAGAAAGAATTTTTTCACAATGAAGGTAGTGAAATACTGAAACAGGTTGCCCAGAGACATGATAGATGTCCTGTCTCTGGAAACATTCAAGATCAGGCTGGACAGGGCTCTGAGCACCCTGGTCTAGTGGAAGATGTCACTGCTTATTGCAGGGAAGTTGGACTAGATGAGTTTTAAAGGTCCCTTCCAACCAAAACTGTTCTATGATTTCATATTCATACACACAGAGCTAATCATAATTTTAAGTAAAGGCACATCCACGCATTTTTTGTTTTAAACTTGTTGCATTTTTAGCTACCAAGAAAATATATATACATATATATATATTAGATACAGAAGATATTATAAATACCCAAACTTTAATTTTTATTTCTTGTGATTCCCAAGTTTAAGCAGGAAATGACCAATCATTAAATTAAGGTTGAAATCATCTCTCAAACTAAAAAGGGCAGTAACAGTATATTAAAGGACTTGTACCTCTCATACAGGGGGATTTCAAATAATTTAATATAATAATTTAAAACTGCCTATACATTCATATGATGTTTCTTTGATTCAATTACTTTTGTTTTGTTTTCCAAGATTTATATAAAAGGAAAAATTATACACACTCTTTCAGAAAACTTCCAAGGGGAACAGAAAAAAAAAAAGAAATATGGGATAAGCACAGGGGAAAGTATTCACCAAAGTCAAGAGAGCTGTCTCTGCAATAGCACGGGACTTGCCCATAATCAGCTGGAAAACCCTGGTCCAGTTCAGTACTGGTATTAATTTAAATTCTGACTTGTACTTTCTGGTCCTAGAAGCAACTGCTTAATGACAACACAAGAGTAACTGTTTTATGATATTTTTTGAATCATACGTAAGAAAAAAACGAAATGAGAAAAAAAAGGAAAAATTGGAAAGACAAACTCTCAAAGGAGTTGACTTGACAATACCAGCATTACTTCTGACCTCCCCAAGTGTAGGTAGAACACTATTTCGTTTGTACCTCCAAACATTCATAGGTTTCTGCATCAGTATTAGCATATCTGTGACTCGTAAAGCTGTTCTTAAGAAAATTATTACACAAATCACAACTGCTTGTGGTGAAGTTGACAAACTTGTTAGTAACACCATCATCTTTCAGAAAATACTTTCCCACTATATTGTATGCTGCTCTCATAAGAAAATTAAAGGTCTGAGAGACCCTAAATCTACAGGCACTCCTAGTATCACCTTGGCAAGGCCTTTCAGTTTACACCCTAAATATGAAGTAAGAATCCCCGAAAAGGGAGAGAGATGAGAATATAATGAATCATGGAATGGTTTGGTCTGGTAGTGACCTTGAAGATCACCCAGTTCCAACCCCCTGCCGTGGGCAGAGACACTTTCTGCTAGACCAGATTGCTCAGAGCCTTGTCCAACCTGGCCTTGGACACTTCCAGGGATGGAGCATCCACAGCTTCTCTGGCCAACCTGTGCCAGTGCCTCAGCACTCTCACAGTATAGAATTTCTTTCTAATATCCAATCTCAACCTACTCTCTTTCAGTTTGAAGCCATTCCCCCTTACCCTGTCACTACATGCCGCTGTAAAAAGTCCCTCTCCAGCTCTTTCGTAAGTTCCTTTCAGGAAAGGCCGCAATAAGGTCATCCCAGAGCCTTCTCTTCTCCAGGCTGAACAATCCCAATTCTCTCAGCTTTTCTGAGGGAACACCCAACAGTAAAATACACTTGTCTTTCACCTCATGTTTTTATAATTTCCTCCCCATGCTGCTTTTCCTACTATTATTTTCATTTGAATTTTCAGGAATTCTCTTATGTGTTGTCATTTTATTTCTTGCTCTATTTTATCCTTTTAACCCTTTCCTAATTAGCCCTGTGTCTTGTCTTCCCCTAACGACAAGCAAAGATTAATTAAAAAATGCTATACAGGGGATCTTAGGTCTAGTCCTATTCACAAGCTTGCTGCAAAATACAGAGAGACGTATTTTGTGTTTTGGCAGTTGCCATCCTTGTGCTTATAGATTCCTACCCATTCAAATTTGCTTTCAATGTTATACCACTCTTTCTTTTAATCTCTTTGCAATACATCAATTTTTAAGAAACTGCATCATTCATGGAGCCAAAGGAACTTTCTCCTGGATATGGACAACCAGTGTATGACTTGAAGTCAGGTTGTCAACTGGACACACAATAATGCTCAGTTTAATGACATTTAAGAGTTACACTGCATAAATTTCTACACAACTGTGCACAAGGACTTTAGAGACACTTTTAGGTATCAAAATCCAGTAGAGAACAGTTTTGGTTACCTAAAGATTCCCGTACTTGATCCAGAGTATTTTACCTAACTAATAAAATGAATGTGAACAATATGCTCACCAAAATAGTTTCTTACTGGAGTTTGATTCTCTTTTTAAAGCTCTGACTGTGCCTTCGTTTTGGTTTAGACAGCTGCCAGTAACTTTAAGTTGTGAAGAACAAACAAAACTTACAAAACCCTCACATTTTGTCAAATCCCATCCTATAATCAATAGTTTTATCTACTGCTTAAGCAATATTTAAATAGAAAAAAGTCTTCATTTAAGAGAATTTAATGGAGCAGAGAATCTGAAGTAAGTTACCTCCCCTTAGTTTTCAATCTCTCTGCTCTACTGTATAAACAATATATAAACCCAGTTAGGGAGCTTTAGGGTTTTATGACTTTTCAACTGAAACATCAGTAGTTTTTTTGTCTTTTTTAATGGATGCTTATTAACTCTTAAAGATCTATGTTGTGATAATAAACCTAAACATTTGCTTAATCTACCATCACCAATATAATGGAGAGTTAGTTACAGTTACGTGGTTTTTCCCCAAGAAGCTAGGATTAAACTTTTAGTAGACAAAGTGAAGTAGTTTATATAATAAAGAATTCACCCAGCAACTTCAAATACATTGCATCATCACATTACTAATTACCACCTTTTATCCTGATGACTTTCACAATGCTCATGACAACTTGCTAAGCAATATGACAAAAAGATAAATTATTTGTTCAGATAGATTCATCATATAATTTCAAACAGCTAAAAAACAAAACCAGAGTGGGTGAGGATTTTAAGTAAATCAGTTTGATTTCTTTTCCCATGTTATGTAAATTAAGATTCATCAGAAGCCTTACCCACTTACCTAAGAGGATACCCAAATGGCATCATTTTGCTTTATTTGTTGTTTCTCAGTTAATTTGACCATATATTACACAGCTCTTTCTGCAATCTCATTTCCTTTTGTCATTGACAGAAATATTATTCTACTGTTAATCAGAAACTTTCCATGAACAATCTTGGGAACACTTTCCTCTTCCCTTTTTGGTAGAAAAACTTACTTAACAATAATTTATTGTTATGGAAAAGCCCTGCAGCAACATGAAGAAATATCAAAACTAAGCTAATTTCTGTCAGAAAAAATTAATCATCAAAAATGTTTTCCTTGATTCACTGTAAGGCACAGATACAAAAAGCATGTAAAGGTGCTAGAAACCGGTAGTCTTAATTTCATCATTTATGTCCTAATCTTCAGTCATTTACATAAATTTCTCTTCTGCCCTAAATCGCATAAAACCATACGGTTGACATAAGAATCCATTAGTAAGTAACCCCATCCATAAGAGTGTCGACTCAGATGCAACAATATAAATCAGAGAACTGTGAAAACATTTGGTGGCAAACTATCCCCAAAACAATTTGCTAACATTTGGTTACCAGAATGAATCTACCCATTGAGAGTATGTACCTCTGTTCAAGATTTTATTAGAAATAAGGAAGACATTAATTTTCTAGGCAGTTAAATCCCAATGATTTAATCTGGAGACACATTACTGGCACTTTGTTAGGATTAAAACAAGCAAAAAAGAGTATATGTTATTTCCTAATTGTTTTGTTAGGGACAGCTATGAAATCATTGTTGCTTGGTGTGCATTTTGTTGGTCATTTTGTTATTCTTATGGAAACCCAGGACAGCTGATGGAGATGGAAGAGCTCAAAAAACAGTAAAAGATTCCCCGGCAGCCCGTGGTGCAGAGCATGGTGAGGCAGCTGTGCCCCTGCAGCCCATGGGGGGCCATGGGGGAGCAGAGATCCACCTGCAGCCCCTTGAGGACCCCAGACCAGAGCAGGTGGATGCCCAAAAGAGACTGTGATCCGGTGGGAAGTCTGTGCTGGAGCAGACTCCTAGCAGGACCTGTGTCCCCATGGAGAGAGGAGCCCACGCTGGAGCAGGTTTGCTGGCATTGCTCGTGTCCCCACGGGGACCCACAGTGGAGCAATCTGTTCCCAAACTGCACACTGCGGGAATGACCCCATGCTGAAGCAGGGAAAGTGTGAGGAGTCCTGCCTCTGAGGAGGAAGGAGCAGCAGAGACACCAGGTGATGCCCTAATCACAGTCCCCATTCCCCATCCACTTGCACTGCTGGAGGTGGGGATATAGAGAACCCAGGAGTGAAGACAAGTCTAGAAAGAAGGGAAGGGTGAAGGGAAGGTTTTTAAGATTTGGGTTTGCTTCTCATTACCCTGTTCTGACTTCATTGGTGATAAATCCAATTATTTCCTCAAGTTGAGTCTGTTTTGCCCATGATGGCAACTGTAAAGTGACCTCTCCCTGTCCTTATCTTGACCTGTGAGTCTTCCATCATATTTTCTCCCCATGGTCCACCTGAGGAGGGGAGAGACAGAGCAGCTTTGGTGGCCAACTACTGTCCAGCCAGGGTCAACTCACCGCAAAAACACTCTCTGGGGCTTAGTAGCATTGCAAAAAATGCTATATTATTGGTTCAGATGAGAGCTGACCTTGGCAATTTAGTCATCTAAAATACTCTGTAGATAAACAGAATTTATAGACTTAAAAACTCTATAGGATCTATCTCATCTTAAAAACTCTATAGATAAACAGATAAACAAATGCTGACACTTCTCAATAAAACTAACTCCTGGTGGTTTTGAAAAGATATTCACCAGGTTAATAATAATAATTTTAAAAAATGAACGTCACATTCTCTTTTTTTTCTGGTGAGATGTAATAGTTAAAATGGACTGTATTCCTTTAAATTCACATTTCATGTGACATTTCTTATGTGACACAAAATTGTGATGAAAGTCATTTCAGTATTGAAGTGTAAAGTGTGTGACCAGAGGTCTATTTTGTGTTTCTAGCCCAAATTACACAGTTGCTTCTTATTAGTATATTAATTCAATTTAATTTTAGAACTGATTTAGAAATACTGCAGGGATAAAGAAGAGACAATTTTTTTCTGCCAAAACTCCACTGTTACTGCATGCTAACTATAATGCTTCAGGTTAAAAACATAAAATTCAACTCTGTGTCCAAAAACCTACACAGTGATTTTGCAGCACACGCATATGCCACTGAAATATATTAATTTCCATAATGTTGTGGCATCAAAAGGTAAAGACAAGTCTCTGTCAAACAACTTTTCCATTTACCTCTACACATAATAGTACTAACTTGTGACTACAGCCTGATCTGATAACATGTTTATTTGTAATTTCTGATGTTTGCAATATTTTGATATTTTGGCCGCTCTGCAAAGCTATAACTGAGCAAACAACGTCAACGATGAGAAAGATTGCATCCTCCGTCTTCAATCTCTTTCCACCCATCACAAATCAAACTACTCATATAATAGGTCCCAGTATATTAAAAATAACATGGCCTAGTTTCTTCAAATAGAGCCTAGTCTTAAGTTTTCAAGAACATCAGCAATACTAATGGATTTACCTTAATATCACAACAGCTTTTCTTAGCTAAATAAGTGATTCTATTTCACAGATTTTCCTTATTCTTACAGAACTACCTAGATCTGTGCATAACCCAAGTTATTTCCTATATACTTCCTGTGCATCAAAACTTAGAAAATTTCAATTTGCTTTCCTATGGAAAGTATCATCTCTAGTCACTAACTCAGCAGCACTGGAATACATACATGTGCTTCAGCATTCTTTTTTGCTTCTCTTTTCATCCTTTGTATTTAAGCTGTATATATTACCCTTTTCTTTTGAAATCAGTTGTTTGTCAGTGCTTCTAGATATGGAAAAAACTCAACTCATTGCAGAAAAGTAGCAGACTGGAGATATTGAATAAGCTACACATATTGACTTTCTAGTGCTGGTCATTTATAGCTTTCCTTTAAGATAAGCTACTGTAGAAATCTCCCTCTGCAATTATTTCGAAGACTATTTATATAACCCTGTCTGAATTTTCATCCCCATATTTTATGCTTCATTTTAAAGTAAATTAAAATAGTACCTACATTTTTTCAATCAGAAAATCATTGTGTGTTCTTTCTACATCACTAATATTAAAAAGAAATATTATTGATTGGTACAAGAAATGTTTCCGGATACATTTTGTTCTGTGAAAATTGTAAAAATTAGTCACACAACAGCCAAAGTAGAAAAACCTACCACTAATCACATTGTGCCTGCTTGTAAGAAATGTCAAAAAGATTTGGACTAGTGGTCAGTGTACACTGACTTGACTGCAATTGTAGCAAGTTATAAAGGAACAAATGTATCCTAAGCAGTATCTAGCCTACAAAAGTGGCTTCCCAGTTGTGGAAAATTAATGTGGTGGTCAAGGGGATGAACCAATTTAGGCTTGCAACAGTTTAAATACTGGAGCTTCAAGTGCAAAGCAAGTAAAATGGTATTAGGCACCATGGACAGCCTCGCTTAATAATTTACCTGTTATACATCATTGCATTATGGCCTTTCATTGCAACAATTGGAACAAATCACGGTTCAATGAAATAAGGGAGATAAAACTAAAATATTGCCTAAAATTTCAGTGAGGTTAAAGCCGGAAGAAAATAAACCAAACCAGCAGAAATACTCAATTTTCAAGAGAAGGAAGAAATCTGATTAGAGTAACAAAGTTATTTCCCTGCACAGTGCTGGAAGGATAGTACAGCATAAGGTCAATTTTCCTGAACTTAAGACAGACCCAAAAATCCCTAGCAAATCATTTACCAGAGGATTTTGGCAACCAGAATTAATTTTCCACCTGCTGCTTCTCCTCCCCCTCTCTCCATAAAGGCAGCATTTGCCTCAAGCCTCTGAGCAAGATTAACCCGTGGGAGAATGTCAGTGGCAAAGGAAATGTCAGTGGCAGAGGAAATGTCAGCGGAAAAGGAGGGACAACAAACCAACTGGTTTGTAAGCAGCTATCACATTGTCTTAATTCTTCCTCTGTTTAGATCTTGCTGGACTTTCCTTTGACTTTCATATCTCTACCAGCTCTGGATACCTAAGAGCTGCTGCTTTAGCTCTTCCAGTGCTGAGGAGAGGTTTCTGTCCCAATTGAGTCATATTAATTTAAGTAGACTAGCTTTACTCCCTACAACAGCCACTGGGGTGTTTCTTGATCCCTGTTATACTTTATTTTCTTCAGTATCTAATAGACTTAGCCTGGGAATCCATCTTGTTCCTTCTTCAGAGCATAATTATAGCACTGGGGTCTGATCTTTTATTAATTCAAATGCTTTCCTAAGCATGCCAGTGTTGCTACTCAAGGGATATCTCATTTACATATTCCCATAATTTCATTTCTGATTACTAAATTCATCAGCTTGCTTCAAAGTAGTTCATATTATAAACATAGTAAGACTTTCAGGAACTGATGTTCATTGCATATTTAATATTAACATTTTTCTCAGAACAGCACCACAGTTTCAAAATACAAATCAATATATTTATTATAAAGTTTTCTTTCAGTTAAAAACATGCATCTCTACATACTGATCTTTTAGGAGGAGAGAAACACACCATTTTAAAACATCAAGACTTAGAAATAAAAATAAACTTTTATAGGCACGAGGTACTCTCTGTTGGACAACAGTTGACTTGTGTTTGGCTCTTCTCACATCTTCAACCACAGGTAATATTGAAATAACTGTATCAAATCTGAAATAAATAGGTATAGAGAACAGAGGAATTCCAGGCTAAGGATGTGGACCCAGTAAGCAAGTAATTCAGGAAATGTTACTTCACTTTCTGAAGATGTGTCACTTTTTAATAGACTTGTTACAAACAGAAATAAGAAAACCCCAAACAAATCTTGTTTATTTTTTTTTCCTCTACTGAAATATTAAATAAGGGTTATGGGTGGTTGACTAGACATCTGATCCATACCATCTTATGAAGAAGAAGTGTGAAGTTATAAGTTTTTTAACATGCTCAGCTTCCCTTACTGATGGATGGTGAGGCGACTCAGTAGTACTCTGAACTAGATTCCAGCAAAGTGGCTTAGGGGAAAAAAAATAAACTTCTACCAAGTAACAATGCACATGGAAGAGTCATACTCAAGTAAAAATCACAATCCTTTTTGCTTTCTATGGCTAATGTATAACGTCTGCTAACTTCCAAGTTTCTAAGAGTAGAATGGCGATTGTCCTGCTCTGCTCTGCACAGGGGCAGCCTCACCTTAGATATTGTGTGCAGTTTGGGGCACCACAATATAAGAAAGATAAAAGGCTCTTAGGGCATCTGAAGGAGGGCAATGAGGATGGTAAAGGGCCTTGAGGGGAAGCCGTGTGAGGAGTGTCTGAGGGCACTTGGTCTGTTCAGCCTGGGGAAGAAGAGACTGAGGGGAGACCTCACTGGAGCCACAACTTCCTTGTGAGGGGCAGACGAGGGGCAGGACTGATCTCTGCTCTGTGGTGACAGTGACAGGACCTGAGGGAATGGCCTGAAGTTGTGACAGGGGAGGTTTATGTTGGATATTAGAGAAAGGTTCTTCACCCAGAGGGTGGCTGGGCACTGGAACAGGCTCCCCAGGGCAGTGGTCACAGCACCAGCCTGGCAGAGTTAAAGAAGGCTTTGGACAACACTCTCAGGCACAGGGTGTGACTCTGTCCTGTGCAGGGTCAGGAGCTGGACTGATATGATTCTTGTGGGTCCCTTCCAACTAAGAATATTCTGTGATTCTAAAACTTTAAGTGTAGACAGTATGTAACTAAGTACAGTTTCCCATGTATAGCTTAGACAAGGCAGAACTAAACCATGCCATTTACTGCTCATATTGTGACATCCAATCACTATCCCAGAAATCATCTGAGAATGCAAACTATATACCAATGCTGCATTAATGCTAGGTTATGTTAACTCTTTGATATTTTAATAAAGCGTGAATAGAGTTTGTAAAAGTGCTATAATAATAGAAAAACAATTTGATCACTGCATTCTAATTTTATCTGCAGGGTGCTACACATGGGAAAACCAACATGTTTTACAAACTCAATTTGTTTTACTTAGGGAACTTTGTGGAGTTACTTTGTTTTTATTCACATATTTCTACACTTTTATATTTTACATTGAATTTTTATACCGGGACATAGTTTCAATCAACATTAAATTTTGTTTTAAATACATACTCACTTTTCAAACAAGTGATTCATTATTAAAAATGAAAATATCATCTTACGTGGTTTAAATTTTTATGTTTTATAATAAGATGTCAAAAGAACAGTACATCCCAACAAATAACTGCCATAGGTAAAAACCTTCAATTCAATCCCTCAAAAAAATCCAAGTGAAAAGTAAGTTTTGCTACAAAAAAAGGAGTTCTGTCTTCTATCAAACATCAATCTCTCCCAAAATGAGTTTAAAAATGAGTAATTGATTTTATCTGCTTATTTTTTATCTATACCAGAAATATAACAATAAGAATAAACACACACAAATATCACCAGAATTAGTACCATACTAGAGATCTACTCAATATTTCAACAGAACCAAGAAAGTTATTTTTTGTATTGCAGCACCTCTCACAGCAGGAAAAAATGGATACTATATAGAAAATCTTTCCATGGTTCAAAATGAATATATTGATTTCTAACTGAAGGGCAAAGGCTCTACAAAATTTTTCAGTCAATCACTAAAATTCCATATAAGAAGTTAGACAAAACTAGGTATTGCTAATAATTTAATATATCACTAGGAAATAGGAGAACAACACAAATCAGGTGGTTTTTACAGCCTTCAAAACTGATTTTGTCCCTTAAAAAATGCTGATTGCTCTAACTGTACTTCATATATTTTACAAATATTTTGGGTAGAATGAAATGTTTACAATTTTCTGAATAATTCTGAGCAAGCTATTTCTCTAACTGCATATAATTTTGTTCCATGGTAATTTTAACATTAAAAAAAGTATTTTTCTTCAATTCACTGTGATGCTGCATACTTAATGCACCTTATAGATTGTATAGATTATGCAGAAATCTGGCCATGAAATTCTAACATTTATATTAAAGGGGAAAATATTTGTTTGAATATAAAATCCCTTTCACTATTCTGTTTTTTCTGTAGAATCAATAGAGGCCACAGGACTGAGTATGCATGCCTCAGAGACTCCACCACGATAAACAACTTTTCTGGGCATGGAGATGAAAATCAAATATGGGATTCAGAATCACAGACTGAAGATGGACAACGAAATCTCCCAAGTTCCATTTAGGCAGGAAAACAGGTTGAAAAATCCCTCCAAGTCCTCCCCATCCAGCAGTGCCAGAAAAAACAGAAAGGGAGGGGAGGGCTTCCAGCAGAACTCTGACCCTCACTCTGTGCTTGGAGAGGCCAGAGGCACTTCATGCACGAGGCTTAAACTACTGGAGGCATTGGGGAAAACTGGTTCATCTAAGGTCCACAGCTGCCTCTTTGTGGCTTATCTGCTCTCCACTTTCCAGGAGAGGTAAGAAGATTTTTTTTTTTTTTTTTCAGAAATCACCTACTTTGAGTCTGCCAGGAGTTACAGTCTCAAAATAAAACATTGTTGTGAAGCTATCTGAAAATGCTTAGACCATCATAATTATTAAATCTGTGGTTCTCATATACACATCCTTGAGTAAAATTAAAGTGTTTTCTTATAATTAATTGCTGTATCAGAAAAAAGCAAATAATATCAAAGAGATGTAAATAATATTTCTTTGCATAAAGACAGATAGGAAGCCAGGATAAATAACAGTCCACAAAAATATTTAATGACTTTTTACAAATTAACTCATCAAATAAAATGCATCATCCCAGACAGACAACCAGACAAAAAAGAAAACAAAGGGTATAATTAAAAGCAAATTAAATTTGTTGCAATTGCAGAAAACCTACACTGAGATTTTCTTTGTTGTTCTATGTGCCATAACACTCGGGAATATCCTAAGCAAATGTTTCTATGAGAGCCAGTCTTGAAGCATCTCAGGTGTTTCACTTTGTACAAGAGATATGCTCTAAATCTTGATTACTTCCCAATTAAAGGCACTTCTTCTGATTGTCAAATTCCACTCTACTTACATATTTCTTATTAACTAAACATCAACCCTCAAATAGGAATAAAGCTGCAGTGAGTTCTGGTGAGAAAAGAAACAGCTACGTGCAGAGGGAGGTGACAGGAGTCTGGGCTCACTGAGGTCCTGCACAGTTTCTTTTATGTGAAACTGGGCATTCACAACAGAGAATATGAGGCGAAATGTGATTTAGTCATACCTTTCAGATGAATGAGATCCCCTATTTACTTTATTCTAGAGTCCATGTTTTTATGAAGGATATAGAACTAAGGAGGATTACGTGAAGTAAAAGGATGAAAAAAGCAAAATTTTGGGGGGTTTGTTTTTGGGTTTTGTTCCTTTGTGGGAATTTTTTGTTGTGGTAACACAGACCTTTCCCATGGGAACTTTTCTCTTCTTCCTTCCATGTTTTGTAAATAGAGATAAAAGCTTGGATGTTATTGAAATCTGTCTCTGGAAAGATGGACATTCTACTTGGCCTATCGGCCTAGGGGGAGGTTATGAATTGACCCAATCCGGACGACCTTTGGAAAGTCTATATAAGTTTTAGAATTAAATAATAAATTCAGATTTCCTGCCTCACCTGAACTCGTCTGGTTCTTTTGCTCTGCCAGTGGTTCAACAGTGACATTTTGTTTGCTTGGAGGTTTGGGTTTTGTTTTTTGTTTTTTTTTTTTTTTAATTTCCTAGTTCCCAATACTAGTCAAAATACTGCATTAGTCCTTCGAAAATCTGCAAAGACTGAAGTGTCATAATTCATTCTTTTAGTGGTGAATCAAGATATCTATTTGTCTGGGTAAATAACCACACAGGACGGATGGCAGGAGGATACTTCCCAGAAGTGTTGTCAGTGATCACATGCATAACGCAATGAGATTTTAAATGAGAACACAGCTTTTGTAAATAATGTACAGTCTTCAAGACACTCTAGAGACACCAGACAACACAATTCCTTTAGACAGAGATCGTGTTTAAAATACTATTTTTCCTCAGTGCTCCCAATCTCCATTAGAAACTCAAGTTAGACAAAAAGAGTTTCAAGTGAAGTGTTTTGAACCCAAGAGGAGGGCATGATAAGAAACAGATCTATAAATATAAACCAGAAAGCTATCCCAAAACAAGAACGGTGTAGCTGACATTTTCTTGTGTGAAATTGCTTATGATAAATCACCTCTACATTTTTTTTAAGAGAAACAGGGAACTTTTGCTCACAGAAATATGCATTCTGTTGTAATTTATCCAGTTGCAGGCCCCAGAAAGGGAGGAGGGAAAAATTCTGTTCTATAAATTTAGTGCAATTCAGAGTTAAGTCTAACAAAGATGCATGAGCCATTTTTCCTGTTTAAATAAGTGTTGGGTTTTGAAGCATTTGAATAATTCTGATTCACTGAAAGCTTACTTGGTAGTGGAAGCAGATGAGTTATCTTTACTTTAGCTGAAAATGGAAAAAATAGATTAGATTATAAAACTGTACCCCTATCTCTTCCGTCTTCAAATATTATCCTCTCTTTTACACCTCATTTCCATTGTCATACCTTTATTTTGTCTGTCAGACAGCATAGAAGGATCTTGTCAGGGGAAGCAAGAACACTATGGTCAGAGACATAAAAGCACGCCAGTATGGTCACACCCTTTTCACTTACTTTCTTGGTCCTTATCTTTGCCAAGATTTGAGATCTCTCTTTTAGTCAAGACTTCAGCTAAGCTAAAGATAGCATGTAAATAAATCAGGCTTTAAGGACAAGCCATTCTTTCCATTGATCTCAGAGAAAATTCCAGAAATAGCAAGGAACAAAAAAATTGGGACACAGGCGAAGAGCAAACGTCTTTCACACTCATGACTCACAGTGTTAACGCACACGCCGTTCTGTTTGGCTCTCTGGGAAAGATGGTTAGAGTATTTGTGCTGCTTTCTCATTTGCATTACTAGTTTGTACCAAATGTGTCAATGCGTTGGATAGAATAGTATATAGTTCTGGAGTTTAAAATACGTTTTACAGAAATTAACCAGTGATAATTTAGAAGAACATGCACTCTCTAAGACAAAACAAAAAACAAAACAACACAACAGGCAACAGAATTGCCTTAATCAAGTCACTGCTTTGTTATTTCTTCACCAAAGACCTAGGAAAATGTTTATAAATGTTTGTTTACGAATATTTAAGAAAACAGAATAGCAAATTTAGGATTTTTCCTTTGCTTGTTTTTATTTTCTCTGACCTACTGCAAAGAGGTTCTTTCCAACACTGACTACTGCTAAAACAACTTAAAATTTTACTTATATGAGATTAATACAAGAACTATTCATGCATGCAGTACATAAGATTGTATACTGATGTAACAAGGCATTTAAAACATAATTGATTTTTCATATTTGGATGCAGAAGAATAGTACAGTGCTACCATTATTCATACCTCTTTCCTGAAGTTTTTAAATATATGTTCTTCTGAAATCAAGACATCTCAGAACTGCCTTCTTAAATTGAGGTAATTATAAACATAAAAGAGTTTGCATTTCTGGCATCTTCTGATTATCTCAATTTTAACCTCTGAATTTTGCTATTAAAATGTCCCTTGTCCTATTACTCAACTGTTTTGATTCATACTGCTAGCCACACTTGTTAAGAAAAAATAAGTTACATCATTTTTAAGCCTTTTTTTTTAATCTCAGAGACCTTTTTTACCTTCTGTGGAATGTATCTATCCTTTTTCCTAGTCCTTACTAGTTAGCCAACACAAAGTTGTTTTCTGAAAACCAGCCTAGTGGTTAAATATAAAAAAAATGATTTCAAAAAACAGCATTGGCTAGCACCATCTGTCCTTCATAGAATTGTGGTGTCTTAGTAGGCAGCTATAAATCTGCTCACAGGTGTTTAAAGAAAGAGCTGAAAGAACAGCAGTCCTCTACTACCTGATTGCACCAACATCTTCACTGCAGGAAAAAAACCCCAAGACCACCATGATGACAGAAATGTTTCAAAAATAAGAACTAACGTGTATCACACCCATACTCTGTCCCACAAGGTTCTGACTGACTGGCAGACCTGTTCTAGTTGTCTTCTATTTCCCCTCTCCTGTCCCAAAACACATACCTTTAACTATACAAGAAATCTATATTGCAACCTTGATATTGAGACTGAAGAGAGGATGAATTGAACCAAGATAAATACGTTTCTGTCAAATCAAATTCTGTCAAACATCCAATCAAATTTTTGAGAGTTTTTCTTGTCTTTGCACTTCCTATTCACTACTGAAGTAACACCTATGTGCAAACAGAGTCCCTTGACAAACCAGTGCAAGTCAGGAGAAGCTGCAGTGGCCTGAAAAGCCAGTATGACACACTGCTGTGCACCACTGCTGATCTGCTGTGCTTAACGTGAAACAACAAACTAAGGAATGGGGCAGTTATGGCTTGGAACTCCTAGGAGCTAGAGGGGATTTTCATGAAATGGACACAGTCATAGTTAGAATTAAAATACATGAGAATAGCAGGGGGTGGGGGGAGAAGCTATTATTGTTAGGCTTTGGGATATGGCTGCTTCACAAGGTAGGCTGTTTTAAAAAACCCCCACCATTATTTACTATACCTGGTCAGGAGGACTTGGTTACACCAACTAACTGCAACCCATATTAAACAAAAACTTGGTAAAAACCTCTCCAGATGAATCTACCAAGCATATGTAAAATCAGTCATAGCACAGCGCAGACACAGACAACCCAGCTGCAAGAGGACTTCTTTACTTTAAGACTCAATAAGAATTTGTTGTGTCTTTGGACAATAAAGAAAGAAAGAAAAGTTAAAATGTTTTCCCATATCTGTGCTATCCCTGCTTTCTAAGATGGGCCCATCTGGAAATTTTTCAGGCCAGTTTTTATTTTTATGTCCTTATGCAGGAGAGGTACAGCATCATCTTTTCTCATTAAAAATAAAATGTTTACATGAGGTTTTGGAGCAAAAATTCACCCAGTTAATCATAATTTCAAAAAATCTTGACAATATTACAAACCTAATGCATTGTAAAGTCTCACATCTAATGGGCAAATGAGGTTTCACTAAGAACAGAAGCACTGAGATTTTGTTGTAAAAGCTGTACCTGAAAGGCTACATGATTAATGTAGTATCCCAAACTTTACATAAAAACAAGATATATTACTGTGTGGGGATCAAGCTAACTTTAAAGAGAGGCTTCTTAAGGAAATTTGACTATCACGATAAAATTTGATAATTGCTTTAAATTTCAATTTGTCTGTAATGTGGTTTTGGGAAGAGATATTACATAATTCAGATGCTTCCAAATTCAATTCTTTGTCACATTCCAGCTTTACCACATAAACATTCACTGTTTCCTACAAAAAGAACATCCCCAATCTTTAATCATTGCAAAAAACACAGTACCTTGACCTTGTATCTTAAAGTTAAATGGAGTGACATTATAAAAATTAAATTTGTTTTTCCTCATTTCCATAATATCCTTTAAAAAGCCTTGCCTAGGCTGGGGTATATGTTCGATTTCTTTATCTTTCTTGATGACCCCTCACGCCTGCAAGTCAGCTCATTTTTCTCTGGTGAAGACTGCACCCTACCAGTGCACGTGCTCTGAAATTTCCATTAAAATCTAGGGCATCATCACTCATTCTTATCTGCAGCAGGCTGCCGAGCACTGAGAGACCAGCAACTGCAGGAGAACTCATCTCAAAGGACAATGTAGTTATACTCATCACCATCCAGAAGGGAAGAGAATTCTACCTGCATAATATGTTATCACATCCAGTACACCGGGAATCTTAAAATCACCAGGAGTGGTGTAGAATATTGTTATAAATTCTCAAGCAGTGGCAAGTCTTACTTAAACAGCAATTTACCAGTAGGCAATTAGCTTCTCAGAGAACATTTTTATTAAGTTCACTTCACAATGAAACGATCTGTCTCATCAGCTATTGAATATTTGCTGGTTAAAGCATTATTATTCTAAATTAGCATATAACAAGTACCTAAGGGTATTTAAACTTGTCTATGTGTTTAACCTTCAGGTTTCTAAATCCCTCTCCTTCATACTGATTCTTAAACAGTTCTCATAACCACACTACATGGACACCTTTCCAAAATTTTTTAAGATAACTGTGCTCATTCCTCTTTCTTTATTTTTTCTGCATTGCAAGGAGAACCCATATACGTTTATGCATATAGATGTGTATGTCTACACACTTAGGAGCACACAGAATTATATACCATTCTATTTTATGCCTATGTAAGCACACATTCTGTACTATTGCACATGAACCACAATCTTGCCATGCTATTTTGCTGGATCACAGGTCTCACATAACTGTCTTCACCCCTCATTCTACAGCCTGATGAATTTTTTGGAGCCTGAGCCCAAACAACTACATGCCTTGAGGTCAGAGATCAGTAATTTGATTTTGCATTACATGGGTATCCTATGTGCACTTGTGTGGAGAGTGGAAGAGGGAGCTGATGCGTTTGCAGGTGTTGTTGAGATGGGCTGCAGTGCTCTGTGTAGCACTGGCTGAACTGGCCCGTTGGCAATCACTTCTGGGGCTCAGGAGATAACTTTGCTGTCGTCCAGGCAAGAGAAGAATACAGAACATCCAACTGTGATCAGTCCTGCAGCAACAGGCACCTGAGAGGGTTTGCCACTAGCAACTACAGATACAAAAGAGCTCAGTATCTATGAGAAACCTCAGACCAGATTGCTGGCTGGACTGATCTGCTTTGCTCATTGAGGTTTTTTCTAAGGTGTTTGTTGCCGCAACCTTTTCCACAAACTGGCCAGTGGCCACTGACATCTGAATCTTTCTGGTGTACAACACAAGCAGCTTTAAGTCTTTTTGTACTCATAGGCTTTCGTCCCAGGACAACACAATGTTTTTCTTGCTGTACGGGACAAAGTATATTCCAGCTTGGTGCCTGTTTCTTCCAGGGGATGGATGAATGTATGCATTGACTGAGGACAGAGTAATGCATTCATGACTCCTTATTTAAAGAATTCAGCAGAGAAAGCATGTACTACTTCATTTAAATTTTTTGGTCTCCTTCAGAAATACCTGCAACAGTGTTTAGCAAAGGAAGCAATAACTCATGGTCATCTCTGTTTGTACTCAAAAAGACAGAGACAAGAGCTGATGTTTGTCCTTCATGTACTAACACCAAAATTTAGCTAATAATGATTAGACTCAGTGTCTGTTCTAGATCTGGATATAGTATATTTGTAAGTGGACAGAAAAATCTTTACTACAGGTTTGTGTTAATTCAGACATTTCACAATGGACTATAACTAGGTTGGAGGTAAGAAAGACAGCCTTATAAGTGTTCTTAATGTTGAATAAATGTTGAATTGCAAACCAAGCTTTCATTAACTTACATAAAAAATAGACAGATCACAGAGAACAAGATCTTTTCCCACTAAGAAGGCTAACAGTACTTTTGAAGAGTAGAAATGTCATTGAGCTTAAAATCTGCAGTGATGCCAAGACAACACTTTAATTCTCTGAAGCAGCTAACGAACAAAATAAGTCCTCTAATGACTGAAACATAGCACAGACAGAATCCAGGCAGCATGTATCCAATTTTACTTGGATTGTGCCTGCAGCATGGCTTTCTGCTGTGGGCAACAGGAGAAAGTTGGTAGTGATGCTCTCACCAATTTCATCAGGCTTCTCACACTGTGTCTTTCCCTGTTGGTACCACAATACATATGTCTTCCAAAGCATGTATGAGCCAAACATTATCCATATGACAACAAGACAATAATTGGCTTAACATTTTAGCATACAGCTTACAGATGAGGTAAATAAATTTATAAAATGAAATGCAGAACAGAATAGTTATACATGGTTTCAACTGCAATCAAGAAAGCAGTCTTGCAAATATCAAGTTTTTTCTTGAGGGTTATTTCAAAAGCCATTATTGGGAAGGAAAAAAGTCACATTGATTTTTATATTGAGACACTTACCCCATTATTATAATTTCAGCACCAGTCCCTGATCTTTCTGCACAGGAGGAGGATGACATGTATTCTAAGGTAAATGATTGGGGTTTAAAAAGCCATAAAATAAATACTTTGTTGCAGAAATGTAGCAAATGCATATATTGTTACATAACCAAATGTGCCGTAAAGAAACAAATTATCTTTAAGTGGAATTCAGAAGATATTTGTCATTTATTCTGGCATCATAGGCTGATATACTACTGGTTTTAGTCAGTATAATTATACCCAAGAACAACAGATTCACAGCATTAAAATGTATTTTCCCAAAATGGTTTCATATGTTTCATACTAAATTTTAGTATGCCTTATTTAGCTGTAATCCTACATCTGAATCCTAGAGCTGGAAGATCAAACAACACAAACAAAACATATATTGTTAGGAGAACAATACATAGTATTGACAGAGTGTTATATCCATTCATCTTTTTCAGAACTATGATAAACATCCAGCTGAACACTTTGGAAATGCTACGAGATAAGGAGAGGGCTGTACTATTTTGAATCTGTAGATAAATACAAAAGTAAGAAGAAAGAGAATGAACTCAATTGCTGTTGCTAAGAAAACTTAAGTCCTTATGATAGAGAGGTTGAAACAGTCAGTAGCATTTATGAGTCTAAATGAAATGGCATTTTAATGCTTAAAAATCAAATAGAGACTCTAAATTCACACAAAGAAATATCAACTACTATCAATAACTATTTCTGTTTCACTCCGTGTCTCTTCTCTGGCATATGAGTGTAGCTTATTTTATTAATTACTTGGGACTTGTAATATGTTTTCCAGTATCTTCTGAGAATCAAGCATGATTTTCATGGTATGCAGTTTAATATTATACAAATACCAAAGTATTATCATTGCTTAGCTAACTAGAGAGGTGTTCATTTTGAAATAGCACAAGTTACATAATCTATATTAAACTTTACATATTTAAAACATCATATGACAGCAGGACCCTTGAATTGGGGACAGAAGTGGCTGAATTTGATTTGAAATCTCAGTAGACAAAGTTTTGCACTTTGCATAGATTTAAATATTTGTTAGATTGGAGACTTAACATTCTTTTTCAACCATAGGCCCATCATGCTGTTGCTACTATCTTCCATTTATTACTCAGAATTAACTGGATTGGAATAATATTAATAATTCCACATGGTACTTTCAATTCTTAGTGAAATCTAAATGTAAATTAATTTTTAAAAAATTAAGTAGTCCTCTCAAATTTTCAAACTTCTATGAAGCAGTATGTGAACTGATGTTACAATTCACTTTAAATAACTAGTCTTCCATTCCTGCCCTGTCTCCATAACACTAAAACATTTTTAAGACCCCTTGGTGATGAATAGTGTATAAAAACACATCCTAGGACATGATTATATTTTTTCTTAGGCCCAGAAGAAACAGGTCTTTTTGTTCTCAAAAGGCTATGCACCTTAATTGAAACTGGCTTACAAACAACTCTGGTTATTAAATGCAAAATCTCTTCTGTGGGACAGCAGCAAGGGGAGTCCACCAGTGACAAGTCTGAGTAGCAAGAGGCCACTGCTGGGCAGCAGCTGCTCCACCCAGGTACCCAATGTGATGTGTCCTACTTAGACACTCTGAAACTCCAAAATAACTACGACAAGTTTGAAAATAAAATTAGGTGATTGGTTTACATGTCTCCACATTTTTTTTTCCTCTAAATTTTACGGTACTTCTATAATTCACAGTTTTGTAGATGAGCTCTAGAAAATGTTTCCCTACACTTCATTGAAATATAAAGATGAAAAAACTTTTGCTTTCTGAACTGAGACTTTTGCAGACACTGACATGCAAGAAGAATACAACCCCCCCATTTAACTTCTTACAGAATTCTCATACTTAGGACAGTATAAGATATTTCTTAGAAATAAAACTTAGAACCCTAAATACACTAAAATAAATCATCATACTATCTTTTAGAAAAGTTTGAACTTTAACTGTTAGGATTATGACCGAGAAAAAACCAAAACCCCACAGTGTCTCCTGATGTTACATTAATGTCAAAACTTGAGTAATAAATTTTATTAGTAAAGAACAGAATCTGAACAAGTCCATATTAAACATTTGGGAGGGCTGGGAATGGTAGGATGATTAGAGTACTGGTAAACATTGAAGAAAATTTTTCTTTCTTTCTCCATTATTCCTTATTGTTTGAGTTGGTTTTCTTTAATTTTCTTCTTTTTAGTCCCCTGCTAGAACTCATTTAAGAGGGAAACGTTTTGGTACTTTTTGGAAGAAATGGAGAGGGTGGAAAAGAATAAACTAGCCCTCAGGGAAGGAGAATGGAGAAAGTGAGCTTCATTCAGCTGCTTTAATGTCTGCGTTAACAGACAATAAAAAGACCTTTAAAAAAATGCAGTGAATTTAGATCTTAGTGCATAGAATTACAATGAAGTTAATGGTTGTCTCTCCTGAACACCTGAGCTAATCTTTCTCCTTAAAATGAGAACCCATCCCTGCTTTTCTTATCACTGTTTTCACAAACACTCTACTTCAGACTGTAAGCTATATCTTTACAAAGTAATCACCATGACATACAACAGTGTATATCTGTGTGTCTACATCAATTTTAATAGTTTATTCCCTTTTTAGCTTTATATGATCTTGTCTATGAGTATTCAGTCGTTTAATATCTTAAATTCATATCTAAATTATGATTCTAAGGCATTGCACACAATTTGGTCTGTTTTTTAAAAAGCCAGTGCAAGTTAATCAGAGAGACTCCTCCTGAATGGTTAGAGAATGAACAGAGCACATGCAGGTGACACTACGGTAGTGTCTGTAGCAAGGACCTGAAACAACTCTTCAATACCTGCACCCTGAGCTGCCTCGGGCAGAGCATTGCCAGAAGAGACAAGGAGGTGATCTCCTCTCTGCTCAGTTCTAGTGAGACACATCTGGGGTGCTGGGTATTAATCACAACAATTCTGTACTTCTTTTCCCTCCATTTGGCATCCTCTTAATATTGTTATTAGCCATAGGCTAAAAAGTCTTAGGAATAACACAACACTATATGCTATTAAGTAATTTATTTTTACTGGGTGAAAAGAACTGTTCAATTTCCCATGGCCCAAAAGAGTGCTCCTCCCTTTATCATGTGTTTTGAGGCCATCTGTGACCTTATCAAGGTTTTATTTTCTTCTCCAAATATATCTTGACTCAAAAGAGTAAAAATCACCAATTTAAGCAGATTTACCTTTTTACAAACCATAGAATGATAAAACAAGGGGGAAGTTCATACCCTAAACAATTACTGCACAAAAGAATGAAAACCAAGGTCTATTATCAGATGCAGGCAGCCAACACCATTGAAAAATCAGTGAAAAAGGAACAAAGTGACCTGCAAACAAGAAGACCTACTAGGTACAGACATATTACTTTCAGTGAACACTGTATTAGACAGTTACTGAAAGTTTACATTCGTGATCCAACTTTAGAAATAAATGTTTCCATTTCAGTTGTTGCCCTGAATACTTGATACAGGACATCCATTAGATAAAGAAAGCAGGTCTCTCAGAATGGAAGTGTGGATTCCTGGATTCAGAGGACATCCAGTTATGTTCCTTCCCCAGCAGAAGGGGGTAACAGCACATTCCCCTCCTTGCTGACATGAAGAACTGACAGTACAATTTTCCAACTGGAACAGCAACAATGGGAGAAAACAAGTAACTTTTCTTCTTCAGCTCAGGTCACACAAACCATTCAGTTTCCTTCCTGTGTCTCTTCTCAGCAGAAAAGAACAAACAAACCAGGGTTAAACCTTGCTGAGGCCAAAGAGACAGTGAGGATTTTCTGCAGGGGAGAGCAGACAGAGCGATTCTCCTCAGGCTATCGGACAATGAACAGTCTCAATTCCTTCCCACCATAAAAAGCCAACGAGAAACAAGCTGACCCAAAAGCCTTCCACAGCTATGGTATCTTAACACTGACAAGCCATAAATTTCACACTCCACAGAAAAGCAAGTTTAACCACCTTCTGCCAGACTGACAGCAGCAATGATCTGTTTTCTTGCTTCTCCCAGAGAAGAAAGTTTAATCCACCTCATAGCAAGAAGCTATGGGACCAAGAGTGCACTGAGGGATTTCAGAAGGAAATACTAATGATTATTTCAGTATTCTTTGAAAAACAGCTGACTGTAACAGCCTGAAACAGCTTCTGTAGTGAAATCTCACATATATCACCCTCAAAAAATTGTGGCATCATGCTGTTATGTGTATGAATCAGTAGAATCTGAAAAGGAATTTAATGTATATCTTCTCTTCTGCCACAATACCAGGGAGTAAACCTTTGACAGGTTATCTGGTCTCACTCTTGCTCTTGTAAAAGGATTTATTTTCTTATGCCACTAGAAATTAATTGAGGATTCTCCCAGAAATATAAATTTTAAAATGCTTTGAAGAAGTGTAAATCAGACTCAATTGCTTCTTCTCATGTCATGATAAGAAATAACTTACAAAAATAATACAACACCTTTAGCCCTTTCTAAAAACAATTTATATCAGCCCATAATTAAATTATCACAAACTAGCAAAGTAGAAAATTTTTCTCAAAAAAAACCTAAGTGCAGACTTGGTGGTAAAATATACAAAACCAGAAAGTAATTTAATTCATTCAATTGTACTTAAATAATTAACTAGTAAATATAGAAATTAAAGTTAATGAATTCCCATATTAACTGTTCAAAAGTACTTGGGTCTTTATGGTGCCCAGGAAAGGTGTGAACATGAGACTTTATCAATAAAGGAAATGGATGTTTCTGAATTGCTGAATCAGGTGAATGCATTTGGAACAGAATGTGAAATTGTTTGAGCTTTAAGGGGTTACAGTGATCACAGATCAAGACTTACAGCCACTACAACTCTGCATAATAAGCAGTGCTGACCAGAGAATGACAAGATGGGGAATAAAGACAACACACTCAAATCACAAAAACAATGCCAAGAATTAGCACCTGCTTTTTTCAGCAGACCATTTCTTAATTAATTACTGTGCTGAAAAAACACCACACTCTATTAGTCTAAATCAAAGCATACTTCAAAAGCTGTAGCTAGAGACAGTTTTTAATAACCAAGGGAAAAAATACCTTGTGATAAATTAACTACTTAACTGGAATCTGGATGACATAAGTTGCCAAACAAGCAGTTATGACAAAAGTCTGAATTTATGG
This sequence comes from Atrichornis clamosus, assembly GCA_013400975.1. Taxonomy (NCBI): domain Eukaryota; kingdom Metazoa; phylum Chordata; class Aves; order Passeriformes; family Menuridae; genus Atrichornis; species Atrichornis clamosus. Next base: position 75,362 of record WBMZ01011565.1, read on the forward strand.
AAAGACTGTAATATTGCACGTTATCAAGAACTAAACCATCCTTTTGACCTCTATTCTGGCTGAACTACATCAGACTTGAAAAGAGATGTCAGTTAATTACTTACTTTCTGTCTTTCATTTTTAAACAAAGCTATCTTCTCTAACCTCTTATCTTAAACTAATGTAAAACCAACAGGGATAACTATCAGGCTAAGCTACCTTTACCCCTCCATAAGGGATGGATATCTTTATCCTTCCATAAGGCAAAATTGCTCTGTATGTCTTTAACATTTGCCAAACAAAAAGAGACACTTAAGCATAATCTGCTGTGAGAAAAAAAAAAAAACCAACAGAATAATAGTGAATTTTTTATTTTGATTGTATATTATTTAACTTTTAATTGTAATGCAATAGAAGATTAGTAAGTAAAACATTAACATGGTTCTCCAGTCTTACATTAACATGGTTCTCCAGTCTTCTCCATCAGCCTAAAACAAAATCGTTTCAAACTATTACGGTTTTGCATTTTACTTTTAAATGAAATTTTATTATCCAAAGATAAAACTATTTTCAAAAGTAGTTGTGCTACTCAGCTTGCTAAATAATTGAGTTTAGTTTTGCCACTTCTCCTCAGCAACATCAACAGCAACAACACCCAGCAGACAGTTGTGACAAAGAACATTTGAAAAGCTGGCTTGGTTAGAAGAGGAAAAGACGCTGTCCATGAGCAGCAGCACTGCAGTTTGTACCTAATTGTTCTCCTTCACTCCATGAGCAAACTCACTGATAACTGTCAAATCAGCAATCCACCTACAAACCATAAATTTAGAGCGTCTCAAAACAATTTGCAAACATTTCAGAAATTGTTTTGAAAAGACAGTAACACAATTGTAGCCGATTTTCAGTTCTACTGACATATCCTCCTACTTAAAACACATTAAAGTACCTGGAGGCAAAAATTCAAATAGCTCACCCCTAGCTTTCTTCAGCAGAAGTCTGCATATTTCAAGAGCAGCAATTAATTCCTGCGACAATGCATTTTCTACTAATTACATGAAAGCATCAGTCAAGCTTCTTTTACTCTCAGTTTAATAGTGACGGAACTTGTTTAGAGAGCAAAATGATGACTTTACAAATATATTAAATGAATGTCAGTCCATTAAACTCTGAGTTAGTTACCATGGATTTGGTAACTGCAGTTCAAGAAGACCAATAGCCTATTCTTATGATTTTCAAGCAGATCCATCTGCTGTTGACATCTTTAAATGAACATCATCCAGATATTACACCAGATATTATTTTTATATAATGGCAGGACTTAGGGTAGTGAAAAATTGCATTATTGTCCAGAATATGATGGCAAAATGCCAATCAATAACTTGAAAATGACATAAATATTTAAATAAGATCTTTTATCTTTCTATAAGATTGCAACTCAATAATTTTTTAGTGCTCAACTCCTTAATACTTTTATTTTTAGAACTATCTAATTTTAGAACTAGTGAAGGTATACTACAGAAATCTGACTGCTGTTAGTATATATTTATGCATGTAGTTCCAAGGCATATCATTTGAGATTGGATTATTTGTAGGCTTCTTGAACAAATCACATGAAATAATTGAAAATTAAACAAACAAACAGAAAACACCACCACCACCACCACCACCACCACCACTAACAAAATACTTCTGATGAGAGAGATGATTTTAAAAGAATAGGCCCATGAAATAAAACTATACTTTTGGGGAACAGACCTACGCACCTTAGAACAAGTATTTGTTTAGTATCCCAATATGCAAGGTGTACAGACTTTCCTCCCAAAAGTTTCACCACATGATTGTTGAAGAAAGGGTTCTTTGGTCAAAAAAGTAAGATTCTATTCAGTTCAGTGGTTTTTAGGTAAGTGTATTTGCCTGCTTATTTGAAGTTCACTACAGGCTTTTGACCCTATTTTCACATATTCTGGAACCTGTATTCTGTAGTCTAGCTAAAACAAGCACTTAAAAATAACTGAAAAAATGTGTTTTGCAATAAAATAAAAAAAAAATTATACTATACATATATATAGTAAAAACTATTTCTTCATCCTAGGCGTCTGTATCTCTTTGCCTCAAATGCACGGAATCACAGAATAAGCTGAGTTGGAATGGACCCATTAGGATCATCAAGTCCAACTCCCGGTCCTGCACAGAACAGCCCCAAGGTTCACACCATGTGCCTGAGAGTTCGAATGCTTCTTGAGCTCTGTCAGGTTGGTGCTGTGACCACTTCCCTGGGGAGCCTGTTGCAGTGCCCAAACACCCTCTTCATGAAGAACCTTTTTCTAATATTCAACCTAAAGCTCCCCTGATTCAGCTGCATGCTGTTGCTTTGAATCCCTCCAAGGGTCATGAGAGTGAAGAGATCAGTACTTGCCCCTTCACTTCCCCCATGAGGATGTTGATGACCACAATGAGGTCTCCTCTCAGTCTACTCTTCTCAAGGCTGAACAGAACAAGTGCCCTCAGTCACTCCTCACATGGCTTCCTTCCCCTCAAGGCCCTTCACCTTCTTCATTACCCTCCTCTGGACACTCTCTAACAGCTCAATGTCTTTTTTCATATTGCGGTTCCCAAACCTGCCCCCAGCACTCGAGGTGAGGCCTCCCCAGTGCAGAGCAGAGTGGGACAATCCCCTCCCTTGCCCGGCTGGCGATGCTGGGCCTGATGCCCCCCAGGACACGCTGGGCCCTCCTGGCTGCCAGGGCACTGCTGACTCACGTTCAACATGCCATCGACCAGGACCCCCAGGTCCCTTTCCACAGCGCCGCTCTCCATCCTCTTCCCCAGTCTATACACACAGTGAGGGTTGCACATAGGTAATATAGGACTTTTTGGAAAGTTTCCTAATGTTGTGCAGGCAAAATACAATCTAGTTAAGTTCTTCTCTACACAAGGTAATTGCGACACTGTAGAAAAAAAAAATGGTTTTAGAAAGTGATTTAGCTAAATCAATGCAAGTTCCTCCGTGGATAATGATGGTTTATGTTTACTTTTTCTAAATTGTTATAAGACACTCTTCTCCAAACTTAGACTGTCTACACAAGAAGGCTGATCAAATTTATCTAAGTTCATCCAATTTTCTTGTGTACACAGGTTTAATGGACTCCATCGTCACTGGCAATGTAATGAGGGAAGAGCAACACTAAAGAAAAAGAACGTGCTCTAAAAGCCAGCAATTAAATGTCAATATTGTTCTCCTTGATGGCAATAACCATGTTTTCATATCTAGGCAGCCATGGACCTATTTAAATTAAAGGTCGTGTTGAAATGCTACTAAATGCAAAGACATTGTAATTACAAGAAATATTGCTGGTACCTGGATATCCTGAGGAAGCAAATGCCCCAGTGAAGGGCAGTAAACTTAAGTTGTGGCAAATGCCAGGGGAGGGGTTGCATGGAAACAGTAAGACTCCTGCTACCCTGGCAGAGTTCGACTGTTTTCTGCTTTGCATCCTTAGGAGTATAAAATACAGAAAATGGAGGTTCAGAGAAAAGAAAATTTTAACAGAACTTCTTTTAGATGCACGAGTCTCCAGGAAGGTAAGATTATAGTCAAGGTAAGATTATAGTCAAGGCAAGACTGTTAATGTTGTGTTTGCAGAAAGAATTGAAACTGCAATCACTACATAAATGCATTTGTTAAGCAACATCATTATAACCTGCTGGAACTCAGAACAGTTATAGTGAGGGAATAAATCATCTGTAGTTCAATTTTACTTGTAAGTTAGTTTTCTTTATTAAATCAAGGATATGGTAATATCTGAACACAGGTATGATCAATTAATTATAGAGAATTGGGCTAATCTTGAATCCTTTTAATGCTTATCTTCTATTCAACTATTGTCTCAAGTAGTGTAAACAAATTACATGCTAAGACTTTTTACAATTACCCAGATTTACCAGGATTTAATTTTCTGCAATATTTGTTGAGTTAATCAGTAAAGTGGTAGTTTTCAGCTTGTAGTGTTTCCTAAACCACATTTTTCTCCAGGAGTTTACTAGATGTGCAAGGAAATCCACTAAAATAATGTCATTCCCTAAACGACTGAAGTGGTTACTTTCAAACTAGTTATTTAACAAATTTTTCTACTTTCAGTTGAGTTTGGGGTTTATTTTGTCAATATCCCACAGAATTAGAAGTGGAACCAGTTTATGCTGACACAAAAGGATGTCAGTCTAGCACCACAGCACTAGCCACACTGCAATAGACCCTCTACTCCAAGAATGCTTTCATAGAATCAAAGAATCATTAAGGCTGGAAAAGACCTCCAAGATCATTGAGTTCAACCTTTGACCAAACACCACCATGACAGCTAAATCATAACACTAAGTGTCACAACCAGACTTTTCTTGAACACTTCCTGGGATGGCAAATCCACCACCTCCCTGGGAAGCCCCTTCCAATGCCTGAACACCCTTTCAGTGAAGAAATTAATCCTTTGGCTCAATCCACAGTCCTCTCTGAATGCTGTTAGTGAGCTGTAGAAAGTGGCATATGCAGACAAACAAAGTGGAAGGCAGGTCAAACAGAAGTATTAAACCCAAAAGGATGATGAAAAGCCTGATTTTTCTTCTAAATATTGTTGGTTCTTTTACCAAGGACAACAAAAAGTAACAATTTCTTCCCAGCAAGCTGTTATCTAATTGGCATTTGTTGGTACAGCCTAAAATTCCTTCAGATATCAAAGCAAAGTGTTCAGTTTCAGTATCTGAATAGACGAAGCCTTTGCACTGTAGCTAAATGGAGGTGAGGCAGAATCTTTCAGTTAGGTTAGATTTTATTACATATTTGTGTGTTACCTCTGAGGAGTGGAACAAAAACCACTTGAATATCCCCCCAATGGAGACAGAGTATTCAATCATTTACCTTGGCAGCTATGTCTTCATTGTGCTCTTATGCACAAGTGCAGCAGCAGGACAGATCTTGGTATGTCCTTATTAAGAATTTTCTTGCAGATTTCCAAGACAGCATTTTTGAAACAACATAATTCCTATTTTTTTGAGTTGGCACGCTTTCTGGCATCTAGTGCTTAAATTTTCCTCTTTGTTGTAGCATGCCTATATAAACTTTTTAAAATAAAATCTTTCATGAACTGCAGAGAAGTATATCCTTCATACTACAGAGTTTCTGGAATTTTGTTGCTAATATGTATTTCAGAACATTGCATTTCAGAGCTATTAAAGTGCAATGTTAAATAAAATCATTCCAGAAGTAGATCATTCAGGTGTATAAGTACCTTGCTTGGGTTTGTGTTTTTTCCTACACACAGCACTGCTAGCACACTTCCCCTTGGTCACAGGTCCTTCCATGTTCAATCAATTTTCTGGCTTCTGCACTTATAAGATAAAAAAGAAAGGCCATGGAAGGACAGTATGATGTTATACCTATTGTTGATAACACACAGTTCAGTTCCCCACTGCTGTCTCTGGTAGCAGAGAAGGAAGGCTGGCAGAGCATTTCTGCAGCCTCCCTGCTCTTTCATGTTCCCAGACAGCTACATTGCTAGAGGGCACCCAGAAATTGGCCTGGGAGGAGAAATTCAAGCACAGTAAACTTTGGTACAGTGTTGTTTAAATTCTGTCTCAGTCACCACTGGAAGCAGATCCTGTACTTATACCTCATTTTTGCATTAATGAATCCTTTATGCTTATCAACTAGTGCATCGCCAGTTGAGGTGTAAAGGTTTTTTATTTAAAGAAAACAATACAGACGTATAGTCTGGCAGTTCTGTCTGAAGTTGGTCTATGTTATACTGTAAACTGAACTTTAGTGGCATGGAACTGTGTCTTTATTATTAGATTTTATCACTGGCAACTACATTAGGGTAGATGAAGGGCAATCGTAGATAAGGAAGTAATCCCCTAAAACCTAATGGTTAGCTGCAAACACTAAGAATGAGAAAAGAGTTACCTTAGAAGTTACTCTTCCTCAGGTGTAGTATACAACCGTGCAACAGCAAAAATAAAGTTCACTATTTCACCAGTAAATATTATCCCCATGAAAGATAAGCTCAAAGGACTAGGTTACTAATCCTGCCTCTGACATTTAACAGTTCTATCAAACAAACATGGTTTCAGTTTCTTTGTAAAGCAGAAATGCTAATACTTGTCTACTTTCCCCAGTGGTATTGTGAGGATAAATGTATTGTCATAAAGGTCTTTGAAAAGGAAAAGATGTAAGCATTTTTATTGATGTTCTACTTCCCAATCCACCAGAGTATATTAAAAATAATTTCACTATTGTCGAGTGCAACCTCTACCTATACATATTTCTCAATTTACCAGTCCTTCTTCCTACAAATTGAAAAGAAGAGAGAACAGCTCAGCAAGTATATTCTCTAGTCAACACTGCTTGTGCACAAAGGAAAAAATATGTTGCTGAATATGACCAAAATAATTCTTGCTAACTACAGCTGATCCAGTTTGCCTGGCTCTTACACTATTGCAAAAATACCTGAATGATCTGGAAATTTGATTTTCAATTAAATTGATTATGGCTAAATATGAAAAAACAAAGACATGACTGGTAACAGCCAACATGGCTTTATAAAGAGCAAATCATGTTTAACAAATCTGATGAACTGCTATGATGGGGCTACAGTTTTGGTGGATGGGGCAGAGCAGTTGATGTCTACCTGGTTATATGTAAAGCGTTTGACACTGTCTTGCATGACATCCTTGTCTCTAAATTGCAGAGACATGGATTTGATGGATGCACCATTCAGCGACTGGAAGGACACACTCAAAGAGTTGTGGTTAATGGCTCATTGTCCGTGTGGAGACAAGTGACAAGTGGTGTCCCTCAGGGGCCGGTAGTGCGGCCGATACAGTTCAACATCTTTGTCAGCGACATGAACAGTGGGATCGAGGGCACCTTCGCTGATGACACCGAGCTGTGTGGTGCAGTTGACACACTGCAGGGAAGGAACGCCATCCAGAGGGACCTGGACAGGCTTGAGAGGTGGGCCTGTGCAAACCTCAATGAAACAAAGTGCAAGGACCTACACTTGGCGCATGGAAACCCCAGACACACCTACAAGTTGGGCAAAGAAGTGATTGAAAGCAGCCCTGTGAAGAAAGGCTTGGAGGTGTTGGCTGATGAAAAACTCAGCATGAGCCAGCAAGGGGTTCTTGGAGCCCAGAAAGCCAAATGAAGCCTGGGCTGCATCCAGAGAACTGTGGGCAGCAGGTTGAAGGAGATCATTCTCCTCCTCTGCTCTGCTCCTTTGAGAGCCCACCTGCAGTGCTGTTTACAGTTCTGGAGTCCTCAATATAAGGACATGGATCCTTGGATCAAGTCCAGAGAGTCACAAAGTTGGTAAGAGGACTGAAGAAACTCCCCATGAAGACATTGAGCAAGTTGGGGCAGTTCAGCCTGGAGAAGAGAAGGTTGCACAGAGACTTCACAGTAACCTTCCAGTATCTGAAGGGGGCCTACAGGGAAGCTGGAGAAGGGCTCTTCATCAGGTACAGTAGTGATAGGACAAGGAGTAATGGGTACAAAATTAAAAAAGGGAAATTTAGTTTAGATATTAGGAAGAAATTATTTACTGTGAGGGTGGTGAGATACTGGAACAAGTCACCCAGGAAAGCTGTGAATGCCCCAGCCCTGGCAGTATTCAAGGCTGGGTTGGATAAGGCCTTGAGCAACCTGGTCTAGTGGAAGGTGTCCCACCCCACAGCAGTGGGGTTGGAATGAGATGATCTTTAAAATCACTTCCAACCCTTAACATACTATGATTCTATAATAATAGCCAGATAAAAAAATAGCCTTAATAAACAATACCTTCAACAAAGATATAATCTTGCTTTTGTGTTGTTTTCTTTCTTTTTTCTACAGAGAAGGGAACCAATTCAGTGTCAGAAAGAAAAATGATCCAGGCTTGAAAGAATTCTTTCTACTTAAACTGGTCAGGAATTACACAGGCCAGTCTCAGGGTCAGTGAGGGCATGTCTGTATTTGAGAGTATGAAGAGCTCCACAGCTACATAACAGTACAAGACACCTGATACACAGCTAGGTAAGGGGAGGGACTACGGAACAAAACCCCAAACCTAGTCTAATGCCAGCCTAGATCCCTTTGCTTACCATCTGGAGGGCAGATATATTTCATAAAGTCACTCTGAGCGAGTCCCAGTTTGATTTTGCCCAGGCTGGAGGATACCTTTTAGGTTCTCTGTGAAATGACTATACGAGTTGTTCCCTGCAGTATCCAGTGAACACAACGGATTATTACCAAATATGTTTTTTGTTTTCCTTACAGAAAGTGTCCTCATTTTCCTCTACACACATTTCGTTAGTATATAATAAACAAACAGAGGAACATGACAGAAATTAATGCCTGCAGTGCAAGGCATGAAATGCAAAAATAGTTGCCTGGCAACCAGCATGAGAAATAAGAGGGTATGCCTGTATAAACAGCCAAGTGAGTGGCACAAGTACCATTTCTGACTGCTGTGAAAAGGATGGGTAGGGGAGAGGATGTATGAGGGGGGACTGTTTTAGTGAAATTTGTCTCTGCCATTTCCTCACAATCATGCATGTGTGATAACACAATAAAGGTGTATTTCAAATTGCTTTTCCCTTCTATGTCCTTATAGCTTTGTCTTTAATCAGAAAGTGAAAATTTATTTTTAAAAAGCTATGGTATTTCATAACTTAAAGATATCCAAAGAGGTCTAAATGAATGCTGATTTCCATATGTACTTTCCTTCTTAATGAATTGGACATTTGCAACTACTTTTCCAAGGAGCCAAGGAGCATTCCGGCAGCTTGGAACAATTCATCAGTCTAATATAACTATAAATATATGCATAATAAACACTTACTTTTCAGTAATAATATACATGCATTGTTCATACACCTAAGTGATACCAAACTGACCATTTGGAACAATGGGAGAAAAAATACATAGGTCCTCTCTTCACCATATCTGGGGATTTTCAGTAACTTTGTTTTTATATTTACAACAATATTGAAGAGAAATCCCACCTCTGGCCTAGAAATCCTTGTAGTGAAAATTGTTAGAGGTAAGAAAGACAATTCTGAGGAATTATAATGTAATGCTTACTTTGCTGTCATACTTCTCTTTTAGCATCCATCACTGTCCACTGTTGGATGTTAAGACTTGACTGACCTGATCTTTTTAATGTTCAAATTAGAAATTTTAGAAATTTGAGAGACATTGGCCTGAGCTGCATCCAACATGAACTTGCTTTTCATCACAAAAAAACCCTATATGAGCATGTCATAGGAGAAATTAACCTACCTGTTGTATTATAAATCCTCTTGTTTCTCTGGATCCATTTGCCCAACAGGGCTTGCAACTACGTCATGTTCTACAGAACACCATGTGTTAGCACTGACAAGCAGGTGTCTGCTAACGTGATCAGTAGTAAACTGCATTGATTCCCTTCCTTTCAGTGCACTAACACATCACTACACCAGCTACACTCTTTTACACTGTCAATAGATGTAGCTATTCACGACCTTAATTTAAGCCTACAAATAACAGCAAGCAGAAAATGAGACTCAAGCTATAGTGAAAAACAGAGCTGTTGAAGCAGTTGCCTTAGCATATTAAAAATCCTTTTTATGTTGTTGTGGATAATACCACGACCGATCTCCAACTGATAAGGCATTATCAAACTTGGACAGACAAGGAAGAAAATAAGTATCACTGTAAGGGGAATTATTTTAATTCTTATTGAAGATTAAGAAAAACCCAAAACCAAAACAAAAACTCCCCACCAAGCAATCCAAACCCAACAAAAAACCCCAACCAAAACCAAGACACAGCATTGTTATGTGAGGATTGGGTAGTTTTTGATTTGTGAGCTGCAATGATTTCAAACTACTGATGGAGAATAGAAAGATCAAAGAATGTATCTTTACTCTATGCAATCAATATTACTCTAATGCAAACTTCAGTGAGCTACAATCTCCTTTTGAAGACTGAGACATCTAACTTGCAAATTTCATGAGAATGTGTAGGATCAAGGAAGGAGAATTAACACTCATATATTCTTTCATTTTATTCCTCCTGTCCCTGCAGAATTCTGAAAAGTTATTTCTCTCATCAGTTACTAAAGTAATACTCTACAACTGGTTATTCACCTGACTGTTATAAGTTCAATATTTTTATTAACTAATAATTATCCCATGTTTAATATGCAGGATCTACTTAAACCTGTGTAATACTATTAGTGTTACTCTTAATACAGTGACTGCCATACTTGAATTGCTCCTTCATGCTTTATCAAATACAATGGTAAAAGATTCAGTTGAATTTCAGGCCCTGTTTTCTCAATAAATCAGTACAATGACATGAAATTTCAACCTTCTTAAAAATGAAAAACAGATCTTAATTACTGAGGTGATCTCAGTGTCCACAAATTCCCAAGAAAAAAGCCCCAAAATCTCTTTTTGTGCATTGCAAAACTTCTTTAGAGCTTGAGAAGATGTAACATTTGAAGAATGAACAAGGGAGTGATAGAATTCACTCCATTTGTTTTTCAGTCTATGCAAATGTAAGGTAATTTTCCTAAAGGCATTCTTCCTAAGTCACTCTTGACTACATAGGTGAGCAAGTATTTCAGCTTCATTCAGTTGCTCCCACTGTGCCCCCACTGCTCTGAGCTACCACAGTCGACATGTCAAAGAAGGCTCATGAGGCTGAAATTTAAACAGGAGATGGGCACACTCCTCACAAGTCACTTCCCAAAGAGAACAGTCACCAAAGGTATCAACGTGTCTTGAGCTAGACAGAAAGATCTTTTTGTTTAACTGTTCCTCAAATTCTGATTAGCTCAACATATCAACACTTTCATTACCACAGATACATGTTAATCAAGCTATTGATCTTATCCTTGGGAAAGAGATCTTGAGTTTGAGTTTGGTCTGTTTTTAAACTCCTGGGAAACATTCTGCAGAATGACACGCTGAACAGAAAAAAAAAAAAAAGTATACTTTCTGAGGTATTATTATATATATCACCTACACTAAAAGAAAACCTTATTAGGAAATTTTTTTCATTAAAACTCTACTAGCCAAATTGTAATCTAATTTACACTTATTTCACACTACAAAAGGGCTAAATGCAAGAGTTTAATTAGTTAGAGACTTATTTTATATTTATGAGCTCTCAGGATCAGCCTCAGCAACCTAAGAGGGTGAACAGCTGTAAGACTTTAGAGATGTGTCAGCAACAGGTTACACTGTCAACACTACTCTGCAAGAAATCTTTCATTCTGAAAATGGGAACCTCTGGTGGTTGTTCCACAGGTGCTGGACAACACAGGTATGAGGGAATAGTCTCTGGACACCTGTTGCTTTGCTGAAATTTTCCAAACTAACTTCCTTGTAAGTGCAAGAAGTTGCTGAGACACTTCAACAACTTCACCAAAATTCCAGTTCCAAGCACCACAGAGGATCAAATCCCAGCAGTCTACATGAGATAACAGGCTTAATCATAAACACCATTCAGTGTCTAAGAGGTAAGGCTTTTGTCCTGAGAGAAATGTAATCCAAGCCATTTTACTTATGTAGTCAGTTGAAAAGTAATATTGAATTTCTAAGAAAATAGGATCTGAATATAAAATGACGAAACCTCTTTTGTCTCTAAACTTGCTATAATAGCATCATCTTCAAAATATGCCTGCCAGGTATTATGCACGCATGAAACATTCTTTTTGGATAAACATCTTCCTAATAAGATCAGTGATCAAGTTACAAAAAAGTTATCAATTAGTTTAATTGAAGCAAGCACCACACAATGAGGGTGTCTATATCAAGGGTGCAGGTACTCAGAGAGAATGGGGGCCCTTGCCTCCCCAGACCCAAATACTGGAAAGAAAATAGATAGCAAAACAGGATGGACTCAGTCCAGCCACATAGCAAGCATACCAGGAATATGGTATGGATATTCCTGCTTACGGGAATTGCATGCAGTATTTCCAAGAATGGAAATTTTCTGATCCAAATTCAGACCTAGCAGACTACTGGTTTTCACTCTTATATTTCTACAGTTAATGTTTTTTTGGTTTTTGTTTCTTTTTTAACACATCAAAATACAAATAAAAAGTTATTCAGATAATATTTGCCAGCAACTGCTGTTAAAAGCAAAGATGAAAAACACTGATCCAAGAAAACAAGCAAACAATGGAGTTTCATTCTTCTATTGGTATGGAATTGTTACGAACAGCTAACTAGAATGGCATTGTTCTAGTGGCTAGCAACAAGATAATACATTGTTACACACAACTTCTTCTGCTATCCAGGCATAATGGTCAGTTTAAAATTATGCTTATTTAATAGACATATTAAACTATATCTATGTTAATCTAGATGAGCCAACCAAATTCCCTAAAGTTTCTAAAGAAAGGGTAGAAATTTAGCTGCCATTGTTCTAAATATATTCTTTTGTCTAAAGAAAACTATTTGAAGCTTGTTTGGCAAAACTTATTCTATCATTGGAAAGTAACAGCCTAACATATTCTGTGAGATTTCTTCCTATCACTAAATGTAGGAGCCTCTTTCCAAAAAAAAAAAAAAAAAAAGCTAAAGGGAGCAGATAAAACTGGGGGTTGAAGCTTAAGATGGTGGTTACGGTAATATTAGATTTGCATTTTCCTAAATCCTTCCTCTAGGAAATTGTTAAAATAGGAGTAAATCACAGTACTATGTATGAAAAGGAATAACTTTTGCATCCTGGAAAAGAAGTTAAGAAAATTTAGTAGGTTTCTTTCCAGTGGCCATGGATGAGACCCATAATTAATATGCAGTTCTTTGAACAAAAGAGCTAACTTTTAAATCACACTTTGAAATCGCACAGGTTGCAATTCTAGTGTGAATGAACAATAATGGTTTAAAAAATAAAATGCCTATATTTATATCAGAAATTAATAAAGTATAGGGAGCATGAGACAAAAGAAGAATAGCATGATGACTTTAAGGTTAAGACTTTACAAAGTCTTCATTATCAAAAGCTTATATAATGTATTCCCTACAAGTATTATAATGCATCCTATGTACAAATTAGTCTGATGACAATTACTCATGATCTTTTTAGTCCTACTATTTTTGCAAAAGCTTTTTAACTGCTTCCTATTAAAAAATAGTTCTTCTTGAAAACAAGTTTATAAACTGTCACTAATGGGGTAGTACAGGATAAGGAAAAGATTGAAGGTGACAGAATATTTCAGCAGTTTTACTGGAAGCTAAAATTTCATGAAGGAAATGATCTATTGGCCAAGTTCCTGTATACTTCATGGGAGACTGAACTCCAGTGAATCTAATTGGAAAAGAGCTTTGGTCTAAACACAGCTTTGACTGTAAAAAGCTTCAATTAAACATTTCAATCAATGAGATTAAGTGTGGTACTGAAGTTTTTCACCACTGATTTTTACTTTACTTTTGTCTAAAACACAACAACACGGTTTTTCTTCCCAAAAATCAAGGAGATTTTATCACAGATCAGCTGAATCTGTGGAACTTCAAAGTGGAAATTACATGGTACATATATTGCTTCTTTTAATTCTAAAGGTAAAAGTCTGATCTGTCCTTCCAAACACTGAAATCTTACCAAGCATTTGATGAGGATTAAGTGCTTTCTTCCTAATCCTCCTGCAACTCTGTCCTGCAGTGTGCAATTGTGCTCGACTGTCCATCAGAGAGGACATCAAGCCCCAGCCAGGAGCTGGGACTGGGACTGATGGTTTGCCCAAGAGAATCCTGATCCTACCCATGGCACCCAGGAAGCACAGAGCTGGGCTGCACGGCTGGGGACAGCAGAAGCACCTTCAGTGTTCTGTTGTGCTGTGCACCAGGGAACAGTAGATGCAAAGGGGTGCAAGAGCCCAGACAGGGACTGTGAGCTTTGGGGTAATGCTGAGCAGCACCAAGGGGCACAGGGTACCTGGTGCTCCCCACCTTAGCCATGCGGAAGTGCAGTGGCAGAGGAACCTTAGTGAACAGCTTTCACAAGAGCAGAACAGTTAGATACATCTTCTAAATACTAACACAGGCTACTGGTTCACTGAAGAGAAAAACCTGTGAAACCTCACCCCATTCCTAACGGACAAGATGCAACCCTTTGGAGAAATGCATTTGATTTGTTTATTCTCCCCCATCCCCAAATACTGTAGTGTTTGTTCAGTGGTAGAAAATTGAGTTCTGGATCATGAGACTTTTTACCTAACCCTGATGTACAGAATAAAAGAAGTAGATGTTTTGCCATCTGTGCAGCAAAGCATAGCTACTTAAGTGTTTTCATTAACTGCAACTCATATATATTTAGCAGGAATAACTATTCTATTTTAGAAAAGTAATACCAAACCTGCCCGCCCTCCAAAAAAACCCCACTTTCCTTCCCTTTGTAAGCAAACGACCGGTGCAATTCCTGGAAAATAGCTTTTCTCAATAATTGCATCCACCCTAAGTACTAAAAAATTCAAACAACCAAATGAAAGAGATGAGTGTCTGTACCTATGCACCCACTAAAACTTGTTTACTTTGTTTTAAATAAGCTCTGGAATGAACGCAAACCTCCAAAGCTTCATTAATACCTTTTATTTTTAAATCACATTTTCATTCAAGCAGCTTAAATATTTTAAAAGCAGCCTCTGGCTCTGTACGTAAATAAAAGAATGCAGAAATATCCCTTAAAAGATGGGAGGCAGTACAACAAACTACGTTATTACTTTCTTTTGTGGCAGACTGCCTTCTAAAGGAGAAAAAAAGTAATTTTACATACAGGAAAAAGAAAGGTAAGTTCTGTTCTGTTCTTTTTAGGAAAGATATTGATGATAAAAATGGCAGGTTAATATATTTCCTAGTATGTTTACTCTTCTCCTTATTTTGTAAGCCATGGAATCAACTGTCAGCTTTCTCCTACAGTTCAGTATATAGTGACTTTTGCTAACAGTTAGTGGATTCCAGATGCTAAAGAAAAAGAAAATCGAAACCAGATTCTCACTGATTCTTCAAATGCATACAATTTACTGTACAATAATTAGGCTAAGAATAGAAATATTACTTTTCAAGACAGAGTATCCAGGTTATAGTTTAAGTAGTTTTCTAAAAGAGAATCAGGGTTTTAAATTCTTTGAAAATGAGATCTACGAAGGTAGCAAAATAGAGGGTTAAACATTAGATAGGTTCCAAATTAATACTAAACCATCTTTCCTTATATACTTGGCTTTACACCTGTATATGAATGTAAGGCATGTGTATTTATAGGTGTTAATATATCAATACACACACAGTCTAGGTAAATATGCTTCATTGTTGACAAACACTGAAGTGTTTTGACTGAGTTTAGCTATTATACAGAAATAAAGGAGTTTTATATGAAATGGTGCTACTGGAAAACATACTAGTACCTGTAGCAATTATAACTAACTACAGTATGTAAAAAATGTTAAAGCTCGCTTTTTTGGAGAGTGTATATTAAAGAATCAGTTAAAAAAACCAAATCAAACCAAACCAAACAAAACAACAAACCAAAAAAACAAACCCCTCTGCCTTATCTTTTTAAATGCTAATGCAAAATTGATCTTCTGTAGAATATGATACAGATTAATGTTTTAAGACTCAAAAACATAAATAGTCGCTCTAATTCTGGAGTCAAAATTGCAGACAAATAACTAATTCATACTTGAATTTCCTAATTTAGAAGTGGAATAAGAGTATCACTTTCTCAGTCTCAGATGTTTTCTGTGGATTTCTAATATTCATTTGCCATATTGATAGAACTAGGATGTTACATAAATAAATCATTAATGAGTGAGTGGCAGGAAGCTTAAATTACTAGATCAGAAAGAAATAAACTACACTTCTTTTTACTACTGACTTACAGAAAATCAGGCCTCCATGAAATGGATATATAGGCTCATGAAAAACCATTCAGTTTTATAAATTAATCATTATGATATCATCCAGAAAACAAAACATGCTGAAAAGGTAATGCTGAATTTGTCACTACTTTAGGAAATTGATTATCATGGCACATGTGCAGAATAAAGAAAGCTACTTAAAAGAACTCTGGAGGAGTTTTGATTTCTATCAGATGGCCAATGCATTTTTTCAGTATTTTAAGTGCATTTCATTTTATTAATGTAAAACTTCAGCCACTTAGTACTGTATCACTTGAAGTCTTTTCAGGTTTCAACTTAGGAATGAGACACAATCAACAATACAGCAGATTTTCAGGACATTTCAATAATTCTCATGTGTCCCTAGACTGACTTGGATGGGTAAGAAGGATGAAGAAAATTTAGTCTAACAACTTTAAATTAGTAATAAACCAAGTCCTGTACAATCATTTGAGCTATTACTGGCATGTGCCTACGCAGCTGTAGGAGACAGGGCAGGGCCATGTCCTCATTCCTGCTTGGTTGCCAAAGAAATGCAACTGCATTAAGGGGCCACATTTAAGCCCATAAATTCTGCATCTCTCCAGAGTTCATTAGCTAGGACTTAGAAATTGACTTCATTACGAAACTATAACATCAACATAAAGTCATAAGTATTAATGTTCAAATATTTATTGAGCTTGTATTTGAATTACTGCATGTCATTTGCAGTACTTAAGAGCTATGCATGAAATAAAATATTCCTCAGAAACTCTGGGAAAAAAGACCCAAAACATTCTTCCCTCATATTTTTTCAATGCATGCAGTATCAAATCATTTTGGTTATGCATCACCACCGAACAACTTGTGAGGAAAATAATTAAATCCCTAAATACTTCTCTGAAAGAAACATTCAATCTAGGCCAGTAAAGATCACAATGTTCTGGGTGCAACTAAATGTGAGCCAAAAATTCTTGTAACTTGAATGAAAACAAAGATTTCACCCTTCACACAGCATTGATTGTCTACTCTATTGGATAGGACTTATTATGAATGTAAAGTATGCTTATTCAATAACCTTAACTTTTATATCATAATACTCATGTTAAAATCTATGTTCTTTTACCTTTCACTGTGTTCAAAGTGAGTAAGATAATATCAAGCATTTGTTCCACTGAAATATTTAGTTTTTTCTTTACAGGATATTTTACCTTGCAAGTATCATTTTTTAAAGGAGTGGTAAAACTAGGTAAAATTATTTATAAGAAATTGAAAGTCAATTTTGTGTTAAATGGAAAGAATTTCATTTCCTCCCATTTGATTAAATATATTTGATGTGGCTAGTGCAATTATTTCACCTGAATATTAAGTATATTAAAATTATGTGAAAAGCCAATGCAAAGTCTTCAGCAGTTGAAACTTGTGCTGGAATTACAAAAAGAACTGTAACATACCTAGCTATGTATAAGCACCAGCCATTTAGAAGCATTAATTGAGTTTAAGCCATCAAAAAAATTCATGAGATTGATTTTAGCTGCAAATTTGCAGCAATAAATATGCACATATTTTCATTCTACATTTATACAGGAATTCTGAAGGCTCATGACTGCTGTACTAATATAAAAATGCTCTCTCAGACTAAAGTAGTGGCTCTTCATTGCAAGATTCACAATACAATTTCCCCTCTTTTTTAAATAGTTCACGCATTAACGATTAACATGATGCTGCAAAGATTATTCTACAGTATTTAATGAATTACCTTCCCCATTGTATGACCCTTTGATCAAGTATGTCTCCACAATCCTTATTTTTGAGGCACAAGTTCTCAGAATGGGAAAAAAGGTAAAGATCCTAGCACCTTAGCTTTTCTACTCATTGTTAAAATAAGGAATTGCCAATAGCCACAACAAATAGAGACAAGAAAGTCTGCCTACAGAGTCACTTCATGGAGGAAGTGTACAACTTGGTGAATCTCAGCGTGATCTTCAAGCACTTTAGACTACGCTGTAGTTGCCCAGAAATTAGTTTGCTTTCCAGACAGTGGAGATTAAGAAAGCAAATGGCATGAAAGCTAGAAATACAGCAATGAAAGCATCATTTGTTTACAATTTATCCAAGTTGTATGCTCTTGCAGGCTCTGTTCTAACAATAGTTACATAAGCAAAATGACTAAAAGAGAGTCTCATGGGCTAAATGCTCTGCTTTTCAGGAAACAGCATGAAGGAGAGAAGGCCCAGGAGAGAACAGTGATGAGATAGCTGTGTGCCAAGACAGAGACCTTCAGAGTACCAGCCTTATCAAAACTGGAGAACATGCCAGGGGGTGCCATGCTTGCCTGTGAACTATTTCACAGACTAGAACAGACATCTTGCTTTGGCATACGTTTTGAAAGGAGGTTGTAGTGGAGTGGAAGTCAATTAAGTCCCTGTCACTGACCTGATACCTAAAAGAATGTCTTCTAGCTTTGCATTACAGAAATTCATGGTTTAGCACTGTGTAAGGTTTTAATATCAGAAAATAAGTTCAATTATTGTGATCTAGAAGTGGAAATGACCTTCATGATTTTGGACTTTCTTGTACTTAAGATACTCTGATACCAAGAGTTTCCTTGCAGTATCAGGGGATACTATGAAAACAAGCTTTCTTTTGCCTGTTCTAAGCCTTTATGTTACTGTAATTCCACACCTTGCAGAGTATGCTCCCAAACTGCATGCAGCTCTCCCCCTTACTTCACAAAATTTTCCCTTCTCTTTTTTTCTCCCTCATGCCCACACACTGCCAATGTGTCAAGATAAGAGAGATTTCTGGCCATATTGTTTTGAAAGGAAGAGTGTTAAAGACAAAAAGTAAAATTTTTGTAAGGTAAAACTCTCCTTCCTCTAACTTTTTACAGCTTATTTAGTTGATGAAAAGAGGTAACATTTCTTCTGAAGTATAGAGAGCCTCCACTTCCATTTCCACCCACATCCACTCAGTATCCAGCATGTTAGGCTCTGTTAGCCCTAAGAAACATTTTCTAACAGATGTTTTGCTTTTGTATTAAATTTACACATTCTTTGGAGTTATTCCCTTGAGTCTGCCTACTGCAATTTTCATCACCGCTTTGGCTGGGGTTTTTTTACAAGTATTAAAAGGTACTGAAAGATATTCCCAAACCATGGAACTGAAGGAACTGCCAGAGGTCAGTTTTTACTTTTGTTACAAGTCCAGCAAAGAGAGAACACAGCACACACTTTTAATAATTCTGTTCTTTCAAATGTGGATCAACAAGAGGGAGCTGTCAATATAAGTTTCAAATTAAGTATGACATTTTTAGTATTTAAGTGCCAGAAGATAGGAAAAAAATTCAACAACTCAGTTCATTTTTCAGCTAATTCATATTTTCTTTAAAAAATATTCTAGCAATTTTGATGAAATCAAAAGATTACCTTAATATTAATACACTCATTATTATTTTATCAAAAACATCTTGTTCAATGCAAAAAATAATTATCTCTATTTTAGTTGTCATTCATTATAAATGGAATAAAATAAATATGACACTTCTATCTTTAATGAGAACATATAAAGAAAACATAAAATAATACCACACAAATCCCTGAAATCTAGCCTGTTAATCTGTTAATTCTTACCCTTTAAATGTTAAGAAAATCTCGTGTACCCACAACAAGGTACCTTCACTCAACTTTTCCAGTTAAGTTACCAAGAAAAATAGAAGAGTTTGTAAAATTGGGTGACAATGTCATCAAGTCTATAAAGATCCAGGTGACTTCAAATAATCACATTCTGATTTTATCTTTTTAATAGTGCGTCCTTGTAATTCTTTGCTGTTCCTCTTTATATTACATTACTCTTTCTGCTTATAACGAGATTAAAACTAATCCAGTGATGTTTTAAATAGGGTACCTATTCAGAATAGCAAAAGTCAAGACACAAATAGGGTAGTATGGAAGTACAAAGTTAAGATAAACAGTAAAATATTAATAATCTATACTTTATAAACTGTGCCAGTTACTCAACTGTTTATGAATAGAACATTAAGGCAAACTCTAACCTGTATTTTTGAGCATAAATTTTGGGTTTATGCCAAAGTTTTGAAATATGAGCAGTATATGCATCTATATTTTTCTAAATGACTGTTTCCAGAATATCCAACCTGCAGTGAATTACTTTAGAAACATTTTGCAGGTTTTAATATATTTTAATAAGGGATATTGAAAATAAGCTACAGAATTTTTACAGTAGTAGGTCCCCTCATATGTGACTGCACTGGACATCCACTGATCCCAGAAGAAGTTATAATGTCAAACCATCATTTTCCCCCACCAAGTTATGCACTCTACTTTTTCAGTCCTGTGTAATAGAGTTGGTAGGAGCAAAGTTGTGTCCACAGTGGTGACACTTACATTAACAGCTTCACTTATTTTGCACAAATCGCTCAGAATAACCATTTTTAATTACTAAGTCACAGGCAATAAGCTTTGCGATAAGCAAAGGAATGAAATGGACAGCTGAAGTCACTTCGTCACAATGGCCACTGATCCACCTCTCATAGCACATTTGGAGCTCTGTGAGACCCATTAGATGAGAAAATTAAGTCCTGTGTAGAGGCCCATCCTGACACTGGATGTGGGAATTACAAAAACTGAGTACTCAGTAGCCAAATTCTTTTCCATGTGCATAGTCAGCCTACACCGTGGTTTTCTTCAGCAGAGGGCCATTTATGTTATGCCTTTCCCAGAAAATGACAGAGTGATTACACACCTTAGAAAGATTACAGTAATCCCATACAAGTCTGGAGAGATGACAGCATTGCTGTACAAACAACACTTCCTATAGTGAGCCGAGAACAGATTTCTGTAAATAATGCGGCTGAGGTGTTAAAATGTTAACTAATCACAGGGAGGTTTTTTAAAATCAGTTGTGTGAAGGGAAGCCACCTCAGGTGGGCTGGAAAATAAACTGTAAATGCTTATTCAACACAATGAGAAACTGTTAATGAGAAAGGGATCAAAGCACTTGTCTCAAATTCTAGACAAAGTAGGCTACATGACTTGCTTCACATATATATTCCCCTGTAAGATTCTTGGATAAAAAGAATGTCAGTACAGGTAGAGTTTGAGCACAGGTCTGTACATACACTTGAAAGGTACAAATTTAGATTTGACTGACTGGAATCTACTTGCAAACGAAGCTCAATTGTGCCCCATCCAGCACATGAGATGACAGAGCAGAAAAGAATACTTCCCACAAGCACATGTCTTGGCAGGTACTCAGGGTGGGACAAGACAACAAATCTCGTGTATAATGACCACAGCTTGACAAATCTGCTCACTGCAGGTGGCTTCAAGGGCCAATAATAAATATCCCACAACTTGCTTTGCAGGTGACAGCCATGTGGTGACCCAACAGGGGCAGACAGTATGAGGTGTGACTCCACTCTACAGCTGGAAGTGCACCTGGGCACATCCATCCCTGGCGTGCATTTCGAGCACCCCCTGTGCCCATGGCCATGCCTGGCAGTCCTGGGGCCATTGCCCCAGTCCTTACCTTGGCTCTGCATGGTGGGGATTCTGGGGGAGGTGTCTTCTTCAACCTGCCCCATGCCAGTCTACCCTGAACCCCCACATCGCCAGGGCTCCCCACTCATTCCATAGTTTGTTGTGTCCCACAGGTGCTGCATGGCTCACAAGCTGTGATAAGTTACCAAGAGAGGACTTTGATGGGCTCTGCAACCTGTGGTTCCCCCACACCACCATAGAGTGAGGGAAGCTGGTTGCTGAGGGTTTTGCTCTCCTAACACAGATCTACACCTGTGTCAAAGGTTCAGGGATGCACGTGGTGCCAACACGCCTGGGCACACAGGTCAGTGTAATTGTAGCTGCTCTTCCCATCAGGAATCTCTACAGTTACTACTTCAGACCTCCAGTGACCCATGGCCCTTTCTCCAGTAGCTGGACCCCGATCTCTCATCCTGCTCTCTGCATAGTCCTGCCTCAAGGTCACTGGTGGTCACACACACATGAGAGCACACTCACAGAAAACAATCAGGATCAAAGTTTAAAACTAAGACAGAACAAACAGCAGTGAAAAGGTGCAAAGTCCAACCTGACAAGCATATTGACTGTTGGCTTGCTTAAATATGACCTGTCATTTTTATACTCCCTTTTCTCCATTTTCACATCCTCCTCTTGACACTTGCTTCCTC
Source organism: Atrichornis clamosus (assembly GCA_013400975.1). Classification (NCBI taxonomy): domain Eukaryota; kingdom Metazoa; phylum Chordata; class Aves; order Passeriformes; family Menuridae; genus Atrichornis; species Atrichornis clamosus. Next base: position 97,442 of record WBMZ01011565.1, read on the forward strand.
TCTAACCAACCGCCTGTGCGTAATTTTTCTTGATAATCTGAGATTTGCTGCAATGTTATCAAATGTAGGATTTCTGATATTGCTATCCAAGTCATCTCAGCCTTACATGATATCAATGATACAACTACCAAGATATCACTTTCCAAAAGGTTTCCAGTATTCCCCTCAGTTATTGCTGAGGTCTGGTCACCCTTCTCATTACCCCTAAAAATCTGTGAAACCCAGCCACTCCTCATGGTGCTGTAAATCCTGTCACCTTCTCACCCTGTTGCTCCATAGATCCCATGATTTTTCACACCACACCTTGAAGTTTCTTAGTTTGCTCAGTGAGCTCAACCTTCAGGCCTGAACCTAATCATCTGAAGGCACACCTTATCACTATATTCTTGGGTCTCATCATTTACAGAAAGTCTGTGAAAAAAACAGAGAAATTGCCCCAAGAGTTAAAAGTCCCTTTACTTTGTTCCATGAAATTTCACTCCTGTTTTCCTGAAATGGATACTGATCAGAATTAGCATTTTCCTTCTATTACTGATGTTGGCAACACCACTTGGCATCATGCCAAAAGTTTATCTGAATATATTTCTAATAATGGCCTTTAGAATTGTGAGCAAGACACTGAAAAAAACCCCAAACAACCAACCACCCATCCCCACCCCAAACATCAGGAAAAAATAGTCTTAAAAGTTGTGAGTTTTTTACACCTATTTTGTTTTCTTCGGCCTCAATTTTGATCTATCAAAACTGAATATTTACTACCGTTTATAGACATTCATGGGGAAGAAGAAGAAAAGAAAAAGCTGAAATTCTTATTCATCCATTCAAATAGGTCTGCTCGCAGGTAAATTTATTCTCTGAATAAATGTATTCACATGAGGGTGTTTAGAAAAAAAGAACGTAAAAAAGCATGGAAATATGCAGTGAAGAAGAATGTTTTTCTAAGAACAAGGGGAAATAAAGTCCAAACACACTGCCTGGACTCTTTTTCCATGCACATCAAGTCTCAGTGGTACTACGCCCCTCAAGAGTACTAGACGGGAATGGAATTTAGCAGCCCAAACTATCTCCCCTCACACTTGCTGCTGCTATTAATGTTAATTTTCTCATTCAGGCTGTATCATAATGCCAAGATGAAAGATTCAGACTGCCAAAGAATAACTAGCGGCAGTGAGATGCTGCCTGGGGAAAAGACACAGTTGCACATCATCTAGTATAATTTCTTCCATCAGGACCGACTGAAGAACTAGAGACAAGGCAAGGGGGTGGGAAGAAAAAGAAGTAAAGTAGCACAAATTGTCCTTTGTTCATGTCAATTTAATTTCTCTTTCAGAAAAAAATAGCAGACCAATTGCAAGATCTTAACAGTTAAACTGAAAATTATAGTAAGATTAATTCAAATATCTTAACATCGAATATTCTGTGGAAGTGAATAGCTACATTATTGAACCATAAACATGGTTACTCATAGGGATTCCCTTAAAATGCTGTGCTCTAAAGACCTATTCTTACAAGGAATTTAAGGTGAATAAAGGCTTGTTTTTTCAGTAAATGCTTAAATCTTTTAAAATAAAATAGAATAGTTCAGTTAGAAGGGGCCTACAGTGATCATTTGCTAGTTTGAAAAACTTATAGGTCCATGATTATTACTGATAAAAAGCTACTTAAAATTTTGTTATTTCACTACTATCTTTAGGCATTTGTATTTAGAGCCTCAGCACAGATCAGGTCTACTTTAAAATATATTTCATATGTTCATTATCATATGTTGTAGTGATAGTCATAGTTTTAACTTTCTTATAGCTACATACAGTGCCTAATCAGCTTCATTGCTTAATTTATATGTTCACTGAATTATATTAAAAAATTTTGTTAAAAAAAGTGACTGTCATTCAACACCCATTAGTTTAGCTTGGCAAACAAAAACAGAAAAAGAAGCACAAAACCTAAAAAAGATGAGTGATCAGTATTGATACCAAGTCAGTTCTTTACTTCTCCATTGATAATACCAATGAAATTTCCAATGAACAGTTAACAGTAATGTAGTACAAAACCCAGTATTTCTACTGGGAAATGCCTCCAGCAGTTAAGCATAAAGGTAAGGCGAAAGAAAAGACTTTTTTTCTGAAGCTGCACAGCATGTCACTGAAATAACAAGATCTAGACTATGAACCATCAGTTCCTCACTTGCAGGTCACTAACTTGCTTCCTGCAGACCACTAGCAACACCTGTGCCACTAAATTCCTAACTCCTCACACACAAACACCATTTCAGAACAGCCTGAAAGCATTAACACACACTCTGCACTCCACCATCCAGTAATTCCTTTACACTCCCTTTTGGAGAAGTAATTTAATGAAGAGGTGAATTATTTTTATCTACTTGCCTGCACCTTTGAACATCTGTAGTTTTGTTTGGTATTGGACACAACAGCAAAGGGATTTTTGTTTCTTTTATACAAAAAGAGTGTGTGAATACTAGTTTCCTGTGTATTTTCAGGAATCTGAAGAGAGTGATGAAAGGAAGAAAGGGGGAGAAAAATCCTTCTTGACACCCTCTGCAAATGGCTGACTGCATGCATTTATAAACTAGAAAGGATACACTTAAGGTTATGTCTTGCCCAAGACAGTACAGTGTATTTTGATTGATCTTAAATTCAGTATTTCTGTTACTTATGTTGCTTCAGAATGGAAAATTGACACCTAGTGTACATTGTGAATTGCTATAGTACCATCTCCAATATGAGGCTGTATTTACACCTGAGCAACCTGATCTGACCCCTGAGCTGTCTCTGTTTTGAAGAAGAGTTTCAACTGCACACCTCCTCAAAGCCTTCTCCAAACTAAGTTTTCAATAATCTTAATATTATTTTATATTTGAAAAACAGAAAAGCAGCAGAATGGCTCATACGGAAAAACTGAGTTCTGTAGGTTGATACTGGCATGTTAGGTAACAGATATATACAATTACCTAACAGATATATAGGATTCTATAAAGACTACGGCAACAGGCCAAATCCATGGTACATTTACTCAGTTTTGGAGTTGAGTGTTCCACATACGGCATGATGATCATTGGACACAGATGAAGAACAGAGCAACTAAATGAGGAAAGTTAATATAAAATTTTATTTAATAAGCAAACAGATGAAGAACTGAAGCAAAAATACTGCCTCCAAATTAAAGGAGTAAATGCAAAACTTACTTTTTAAAAAGTCAGATAGATCTAAGTGCTCTGTACTGAACTTGAGTTTATTTTAGATCTAATGTTACATCTAATACCACCTGATCTCTACTCTGCCTGTCCTTGTCCTCACTACTTTCAGCTAAACCGGTGTGAGCTTTTTTTATTTGAGAGATTAAGCAGTCTAAATCTTACTTAAGTGGTAAGCTAATTCATAAGAGACAAAGAGGATCACAAAGAAGTCTATTCCCCTACAAATAATCCATCTCAAAACACATTAAATCTCCACTCTTAAAATTTCCACAAGCATAATAATACCGAAAACTAACAGAGTAAGGTTTGGAAATCCAGACAACATAAAGCTAAAACTTCCCATATGGATAGTTTCTGTTTCTTAAAACAACATAATGTTTTGTCATCATGGATTAAGAAATGGGAATAAATAGATAATTAAATGGAGTCTTGTTCTGTCTGGGCAATTCATTTAGACAATTTTATTAGGTCAGCAACACAAGCTACTGCCAGCATAGAAACAGCAGCCAGCTTGTATTCTAAGCCCCCAAAATCAGTTGCCTGCAGTATCAGGCACCAGAAGACCAAGTGTTCTGTTGTTGGCTCCTACAAAGTGATTCACATGATATTTAGGAAAAATATCTTCTGTACCAGATGAAGAATAATATTCGTCTCATGGAGTATCTCCCTGAAGAAGAAGGTGATATTTGTGCTCTTGAGTTTTGCATTTGCAGGTAACAGTTGGCAGGTGACTGTTCAAAAGTCTACACTTGTTTTGTGGTTTTTAAGCTTAATTTGTCTATCAAAGAGTAGAAAGCATTTACTTTGCAGCATAGCTATGCAGCAGTTTCTGTGACTAAACAATATAACGATCCTTAATTACAACTGTTCTCTTTTGTTTCATAGACTGTAATTGTGGCAAATGAAACAGAAAATTCACCCTTTAAAAAAAGAAAATCCCCCAGCTCTTTAATACTGAACTACATTTGGAGGGGGAGAGCAGGAACAGCATTATCTTTTCTAGTGAGGGAAAAACATTAATTAAAATGGTGATTTTTTAATGTAGAAAGTAATTTAATATTCTCAAAACTTTTGATTTATCTCAGAATTATTCTTTAATAAAAACTTGGCCAGCCTGATGCAACCTCTTGGTAAACTAGGTTTTTCCAGGATGGTATAAACCATGGTTTCTCTGCTCCATCATAATACTGTCTACATTTTCCAGAACTCAAATTATATTGTCCCACACATGCACACTTTCACTTTGAGCTATTCCCCAATTTCATCAATCCTTCTCCTTTTATTTTGTTTATTGTTTTAATAAGGCAGCCACTACCCTGCTGCCAAGCCTTATGCAACCAAGCCAAGAAAACTCGCAAGAAGTTAGTTTTTATCTGGTTTTGTTAATACTAATCCTAAATATCCAATCTTTTAGATATTTATAGAGGCTGAAAAGGGTGAAAACTGAGCAACTAATTATTTTGGTTGCTCTTTAGAAGACTATTATCTACAGAGCACAAGACTGCTCAGAATATCAAATATAGAACACTGTAGTTCCTGGTTCATAAAACAAGGGAATGAAATTACTTTTTGTATGAAATAATTCACCCATTTGAAATGTGCTAAATCTACAAGTGTATTGCACTAAGTGTGAAGCCACACATACAGGTTTTAGAGGGAAAGAGTTCATTTGCCTTTTGTTTATGCAATGTAGTTTGGGTTCTTTCAGGTGGGGTGGGTGTGGGTTTTCTCCCTTTCTCTTTTTTCAATCCCTGCTACACATGGCAAGCTTGTCCCGTCCTGTTTTTTACAAGTCAGTAACTTTGGTTTGTGAATCTCCAGAGCAAGATAGTAATACAGGGAATTGAAAACATATATTTCAACCTTCAGCAGACCATACAAAATGTGACTGAGCTGAAATGAATTGTTCTAAGAAGAATTTGTACTAATTTCTACTTTCTTTATCTCAAAACCAAAAAGCCATTTTTAAACATGTCTACAACATATCAGTATGCTTTTTCTCCCCGAATCAATTCCTGCATTTTAACTTTTTTGTGACCTATTATATATTATAGTAGGCTCTTATCTTTTTAAAAGGGGTCCTACCCTTACATTGGCAATCTAAATAACATGCCAGCATTTTACCTTAGTGCAAAATCTACCTTTGAGAGACACAAACCCCAAAGAATCTACAACTGTTTCTACAGCACATATAAGTATATATATTTTAAAAGCACTGCTGAGTGAAGAGTGTGAAATTCCTCCCTCCAGCCTCAACAAAAAACTGCCTACAGATTATTAACGTTTCTTAAAGTTTAAGGAAAAAAAAAAAAGTCCACACATCAAACACCAAGAGGAAAGGCTGTCAGTTCCACCAGACAGTACAGCAAAATCCACTTGAAGTAAATGGAGGACTTAGGCATATTTTCCCTCATCAAGCAGCAGCACCAGTCCTGTTTTTTGTTACTGTGCCTTCTCAGGTGCCCCGTTTCACTGGCCCTGTTATCAGGACAACTTTGTGAACACTCATCATTCATCTCAGGGTGAGGTCCGACTGCTTTGTTCTAATCACTGACTTGGGCAGTTTGAATTGTGGACTTTACACATTGAGGATGAGGCGTAGCCTCCAAGTCTAATTCAAAATCACTTTTTGACACAGATGTTTCTTAAGGAAATGCATTTCTGAGCTCTTTAACTATTTAAGGATAACAAATAATTTCAATTTAATATACTGCTCTCTGGAACAGACTTCAAATTCACCACTGCAACACAAACTCAATTTATTGATTATGTTCGTTTGTGAGATACCGACTTAAATTAATTGGTAATGATAACTTAGGATGGAAAACAAATATACTTAAGTGCTTTTTTCAAAAGAAAAGGCAACAAAAGCCTCTTTTAAGCCTCCCCAAAGTGTATTTGGGCAAAGAGACAGAAAACATAGAAAAAAGAATAATTCCCGTGCAAGTCAGATCTGCATTCAATCTGCATGTTTCAAGGTTTAAAAAACAGACAAAAAACCCCCTACTGGTATAACACCACAGAATATTCTGAGTTGGAAGGGCCCATAGAGAAATCAAACCCCACAGCACTGGCGTTAGTGGCACCCTGCTCTAACCAACGGAGCTAATCTCAGGGTTAATACATTCGTCCTAATATAAGCTCTAGATTAAGCAATTCAATGTTCTGCCTTTCCAGAATGGACAAATACTAAAAAATTAAATCAGCAATACTGACAGATTCAAAGAATACTATAAATTTCATGTTAATTTTCACAGGTGTTTTGTTGATTTTTACTGTTTCAAGAAAGTTACTTATACAGGTCAGTTGCAGCATGAAAAGATTAAACAAAGGAAGAATTCCCTGCACTTGGCACCTTCTAGGTCCCACTATGTTTTTCTAGAGCCATACTTCAAACAAGACCAATAACAGTAGTTTCATAAGCACATTTTTCTATTGTTAAATCTTTAACTAGACAAGAGCCCTTTCCTGCCATGAGAAAAATACATTAGTGGATACAGCAGTTGATCAAACAAAACACTTTCCGTGATACAGTTATGGAAGATTTCTTCAAATGGAAATGAAATGTATTTTACGGTAAACCAGAACTACACTCTAACAGATACTGCATGTCACAGTTTTTCTAGTAGGTTTTTTTTTTTTCCTCAAAAGAATGTTTCTGACTTTTATTCAAGGAAAACACTAGAGTCAAATAAACAATACTCGCTCCATTCAAATAGGGAAAATGATAATTTGGGCCAGTCAAACTATTTGATGAGCCTTGTAGACAGAGGATCTCTGAAGTTTTTCATGCAACAGATGAAAACAGGAGAGCAAAAAATTCAAACACAACTATGCTTTGGAACAAAAGCCATGATGTGGAACAGGACTAAAGTCCTGTAATATACAGTCTTTAAGCTGAATAAACTGGTACAGTGGTTGTTGGTTTACGAGCACCTATTTGCTTAAGGAATGCAAAGGAGAACCCACTCAAGGTAGGAAATATTTGTTTAATAATAATAAAAGTTACATAGCTACATTGGAACTGTTACTAAAAGCATAAAAGGAAGACTCTCTTTACTAATGTCCAAATTAACTCATGTTTTCATGACAACTCGGTATCAGAGCGGTCTAAAAAATTTTGGTAGTTTTGGGCACATAGTTGAGAGGCTCTCCATTCCCAGGAAGATGAACTGCTATTCTAGGAAAAAAAAAGTTACTCCAAGCCCCCTACAGAGAGGCATGTAATTATGAAAATACCATATTTTTGAGGAACATCCTATACCCTGTTGGTTCAAAGAACCCTTTAATTGGTTCTGGATCTTTAAAGTTTTGAGCCTTAGTCCTGTAACCCTAAATTTTAGAATAGAATTATTGGAACAAGACCTGAATCTAAAGCTGAAAAAAATGCAAACAATGCATATATTTTTTCAGCATTGTTTCCTGCTTATGAATTAGCTGTATAAACAATTTTTCTTTTTAATATACTCCCATTCTGCTGTGCAAACAAGCAAAAATAACCACATTTTAGCCATTCCATACTTCAAAACCCTTTGACCCCAATGCTTACAGAAGTTATATAACTGCTTCTACACTCTGATTCAAAAATAAAAATAATTTTAAAAACCCAAACATACCCCCTTCCCTCCAAGAAAAAAACAACAAAAAAACCAAACAAACCCAAAATCCCACAACTCGAGCAAAACCAAACAGCAAGCTTTTACAAATAGAAAGGAACAGAAGTGAAAGAAATCTCAACAATTCTGTTCAAATGCAACTCACATAATTAACATGAATGGGACATACAGCTTCTCCAAGTAAATCAACAGTCCCAAGACTGCAATCTTATGCCAGTCAGATGGCAGTACCACAAATAATGCTGCAAGTTAAATGAATGTCACTGCATTAACAACAGATGTGCCACTCTAAAGTTTGTCTGGAAAAAACTAGATGATAAGGAAAATAAAAGGCAGTTGGTCTGTCACAGACGTACTTTGATATAGTGCCTGCTGGCATTTCAGTGCACCAAAAGTAAAAAGAAAATCCTGGACTCTACAATACGGACGTGCAAAGGTGCTAAGCCATCTCAACACTATAAATTATGTTACTCATAAAGGAGTCCACTAAGAAGTCAAAAAGAAATTCTGAAAGTCTTAAGTAAAGTTTTGCTCTAAAAAGCTTTGAAACCTCCTAATTAATTGTTACAAAATAATTACAGTTCTGCAAATGGGTAATGAAAATTAAACATTATTTTTTGAAAAAAGCACTTCTATTAAACGATCCACTTATAGACTTTTCAGGGCAGTTCTGCAGGTGCAGACAATGATTTACCACTTTTAGGCACTTTCATCTTTTAAGAATTTGAACAAAATACAAATGCCTTCTGGAGTTGAGGTTTGAGCTATTTCTTTGTTCAACTTTAGACTCCTTAAAATGCTGTCTAACTTATTATTTAAATAACTCCTGTACTTAATGAACTGGGGATTGAAATTACTAAACCGCACTTTTAGTTTGAGAACTTTCTTTTTAATAAAGTCTAACATAAAATTTTAATGAACAAATGTCTCTGTTGCTAGTAAAAAAAATGGCAAGACTTTATACTCCAGTCACTGCTACAAAAGCATGTTCTTACAAAGGAATTTAGATCCCATTACCTAGTCCCACTGCTTTTTCTGAATTGTTCTAGCACACTGGAAGTGCAGTCATTTTGCTTTTGTTGAATTTAACACATCTAAAGACGTTTGTTTACTAGTAAAATCTAGCTAGCAAAATCTCCCAAAAAAGGGATGTAACTGACGGAAGAAGAGAGAATTAAAGCCTAGCCAACAATGCATCCAAAACCTGCTCCTTGGCAGGATAACACCCCTTGCATTATAAAAGCACACAAAGGGTCAGCAAGCATGATGCAATCTTACAAGGTTTTGAATCATACATGAAAAGTAAAGGTAAAGCCTTTAATTCATATCTTGGAATTAACTACTTAGCCCATATTAACCAAACATTAATCAAAATTGTTTATATCAATAGGAGTTAGTTCCTTAAAATATACAAACTAGAATTGAAGCTGTGTAGCATGAAATGTTCCCACACCTTTCTTCTTTCTATGGATTTAACTTGGAAATGTCACATTTAGGATGTCTAAATAACCTAGAAGCCTTCCCTTTGCTCCAGGACCTGGAGGATCAGTTCCTGTGGGCTACATGTACACATTATGAGACTGGGTCATCCTGTATTCATTTACAACCTGCCTGCCCATTCCTACCTCCATCTCCAAATCCTTTTGTCATTTTATAGCTGTACCAGGTACTTCCAAGATTAATTACTTGCTGGGGCCAATGGCCTACAGCAGTATCACAGGTTATCAGCATCTTCCAGCTGCTCTTTAATCTCCAGACAATCCCCAGCACCTTCACATTATTAGTTAATTAGCATTAATGAAAGCTATGCATACACAGTGAGAGGCTAATATACCCTCAAGCTTATATGTCAGTAATCCTTACTTAAAAAAAAAAGGTATCCTACATGAATAATATCTGCATTGTTAAATGAAAGGATATTTCCCTACCTGCCCAAAGGCACAAGCATCAGTTAAGAGACTAATGGTCTGTAAAACGTCATGAAAGACAGCAATACTGCAGACTGAAGACAGGTGAAGGAATTCAGTCTCCACCCCCCTATCTTCATTATTTTTCTCTACCTGTTCTCAGCCCATGCTCAACACGTCTCTACTCCACATTCTCTCCCTCTTTAGCCTCCAATCACTGCCTCTTCAACTACTACCTTATGCACCAATATTGGCCTTAAGAAATTGTAGGCAAATCATCTTCACGTTCATTGCTTTTAAGCAGGATGATATAACTTTGAAAGCTCTAGAAATATCTGCTGCACAAAACTAGTTTGGGATGTGACAGTTGTCTCCATATGTTACACATAATATTCCCACTCTACTGGTCTATAGGACAATTGCCTACTCCTGACATTCTGCCAAGATTTATATAGAAATGTGTGCTCTCTTCTACTTACTCATCTGCTGACTGAAAAATACTTTAAATTTTCTGTGTCCAAAGTCACAGTATGGTCTGAGTTTTCATCACACCCCCAACCTCCTGAGCTTTCCAAAAATATCATTCACTGGGAAACAAAATTGTATGAATCATTGAATCTAAATACTTCATGAAAAAGTATGCAGAAATAAATATTTAACCAATATTTACATTGTAAAGGTAATGTTGTAAATCATGACAACTGCATTTCTATTCCGTGTGCATAGAATTAATATTTTCAAATCCAGTATTTAACACTTTCATTCTGATTAAAACCTCTTTCCAAAAATTGCGAATTTTACTTATTTTTCTTTTTTTTAAAGGCTGTTAATAGTCACATTGATATGTTTACTTATTTATTACAAGGTAACCACTAAAACTTCTTCTAAGAAGCCCGTGACTTTTATCCTAGGTTCTGTAGACTTGTTCCTCCTGTCATGCCAAACTATCTACAACAAAATGTCTAAATTTTTGCCAACAGAGAGAAAGGAACAACTTCGTTGAATCAGCATAAGCAAGATTAAAATTGTGTCAGATGAAACATTTTTGATCATGGATATTTCTAGAGAAGTGTTCTTAACATAAGAATGTATGATCATATGATCATATGGATGGTCATAGTGGTTCTTATCCAGGATTCCTACAACCCACAGTTCAGCCCGTAGTGGTGACCACAAGCAGATGCCCAGCAAAGTGAACTAGGACAAGCATAGGTAAAGTTCCTAGATTTCCCAAGCTCAATTTGTTTTTCATACTTAATCCCAGATGCATCTGTCCTCCAAGTGTTTGTTTAGTCTCCTGTTTAGCCCATGGGAGCTTGCCATTACACAAGAACACACAATGTGTTATTTACTCACTTTGTAAGTAACAAAAGTAATACAGAAAAATTCCATGCACAAGCAGAATAAAAGTGGATCTGTTAAAGAACTTACAAGGAGTTGCAAGTTTTATAATTAGATGGAATTAGTATTCAAAGTTTAAGATCAAAAATTCTCCTAATTTATTTGCCCTGCATTAATCATTATTTCCAAAGGAAGTAAAATGTTAATTTTGGGGTTTTCTTATCTTCATTATTTGTTTGTACCAGAGATTAAGACCTCTCCTGAAACAGTGAAATATGTTTCTATAATTCAGGAAAGGGCTGGTCTCCACTGAGATCAGAAACAGGAGTCAGAATGTAGAAGAAAGTGAAGAAGTTGCTGCCAATCGAAACAGATGCAAAAGAGTTAATGCTACAGGAGCCTTCCTTGAGACAGGAATTAGAGCAAGGGTCTCATTCATTTCAGGGTTTCAGATTAATGTACTAAATCTTTGTAGAAACCACTCCCCCACCCTCAAATTCTGGAAATGGAGCTATTTATGAGGTAATCAAATCTCTCAGTTTATATAAAATTAAAAGTCTTCTGGCTTCTTTATTTGGCAATTTCAACAACACTCCTTTATTCATTCAAAACACATCAAACACAGTGCCAGTTTATGTACAATACTGACTACCAGCAGGAGTCAGACAAATATTTTTGTTCAGGCTACACTAGAGGACTAAACTGAGAAATCATCACTAGATTTCCACCTACACTATGTACAGTCACTTCATCTAACTCAAATGACTAATGTCTTGAAGTTTAATTTCAGCCTGTATTGCCTTGCCTATGTCCTAAAGTAAAATTTGCTTTAAGTTTTGGGTTTAGGTTTTCTGTGGGGATTTTGTTGTTGTGTTTTGAAGTTTACTGTTACACAACTTTTATGGACACACTTAACAGAATTGATATTTTACATGTTAAACACATCTCACTAAAGAAAATACAAAGAGTAAACGAGAAGAATGAAGAAGAAACTCTTAGCCAGAAGTAGGCAAGCTATGAGAAAGTCAGAAAGAGAAGGTTTTTTTCAAATGTCACTAATTCTTTCTCCAGTTTAATTCTTTATTGTGAAGGTGGTGAGGCACTGGAACAGGATGCCCAGAGAACTTGAGGATGCCCCATCCCTGGAAGTGTTCAAGGCCAGGTTGGATGAGGCTCTGAGCAACCTGGTCTAGTGGAAGGTGTCCATGGCCATTGGTCTTTAAGGTCCTTTCCAACTCAAGTCATTCTATGATTCCACACAACAGTGCAAATTAGGAAGCAATGGCACAAAGAAAATCTGGTGGGAAAATTAAAATGACAACCCTTCCCAGCTATGGCAAAAAATTAACCCTGTCCTGGATGAAACCAGGACATTTCCCACTGTATTCTGTATTCTTTTTCCATTTGTTATGTTGTATTTTGAACGTAACACTTAATATTTAGAAAGTTGTTGACACTTGTCTACTCAACTTTTCATCCTTGATTCACTTTTACCTTTCAGGACTACTACAATAATGAAAACTATTTGGTCAGGTCCCTTTCCTGAAAAAAACTTTTGTACTAATTTATAAGAGGACTTGAAGAAACTACCTGTCAATAGCATCAAAATCTGTTACTTCTGAAGGGGTAATCAGAAAATAGAACTTTTCCTTTTTCTTTGTCTATTAGGGCAGAAACACTGCCAGAAAACACTACTAGATCACAGAGCTTTGGATAAGGTAAGAATGTTCTTCTTTGGTCCTGCCTTCTCTGTTCTCACTTTCACTGATGACATAGAAACTTTATCAGAAACACAAATGCTTGTTGCATGCAGCTGTTTACAGATATTGTTCAGTTACCTACCTCAATACAAATATCTACACATGTAAAGGCATCACTAACCTGAGAAAAAGTATCTACTCGCCTTGAACTCATACATTTATATGTCTGTATACATACAAACATATTTGAGTCATAGATACTTGCACAAAGTCAAGAATACCTGATAAGGAATAGTCTTGTATGGGTAGGTCTTACAATAGTTAATTAGGATTCAAGAATGAAGGTATAGAGATCAGTTCCTGAGATCACTTGTGGCAAGGAAGCTGGGACTGTGAGCAAAGGATCTGGGACTATGACTTGACTTTTATCCTAATGCAAAACATGGAGAAGGTTTGATAGGCTTAACTTGTTTATCTCTACATCCTCTACTACCATGTGGGCCTACATAGATAAGTTCTTGCACTAGATAGAGACAGCTATCAAAGCCAAGAGCAGTGGAAGAAAGTGCTTGGTACAATAAATACGACAGGGATGCTTCATGTTGTGGACTGAGGCTGTGCATTTTCAGCCACATGAAAGCATAGGAGCTGTCCTACCCTCTCAAACAGCCTGAGTGAGAATTTGTTAGTAGAAAAGATGGCACTTTTCCCCTTTAAATTAAACTTGAAAGAGTTTCTCTTTATCACATCATCATTTTCCCCAACTGTCACACATCCCATGCTTTTGACATCTATTCATCCACTGGGTATTAAAAAAAATGTTATTCTTAAAACCACTCCTGACTCTCTTCTCTGTACTAATTCATCTCTAAGACTAAAATACAGATGTGAAATAATTGTAGAAAATGTCATGCTAACACATTTGACCAAAAAACCCCAAAACAAAACTAAAGCAGTCATGCAGTTTGTTAGATTATCTAACCTTCTCTGAGAGGAGACAGGTAAGATTAAGAGCTCCACCAGAGTCTATATGAAGCAGGAAGTGTATTAATCATGTTCAATCTATTTTTAAGAGGTTTTGGGTGCAAGTACGGTCTCAAAACCTGGCAGGAGTACTAGGTTTTGCCTACATCGCCCCACCTCTTTACCCTCCAAGCCTTTCCCCCTGGAACTGGCAAAATAACAAAATAATTATGCAAGTTGCATAGCTTTGATCACTTCTCTTCACAACCAGCATTTATGACTCTTGTTTAAGAAACTTCTAAAGAGATCTACCAGACATATTTTTATTTGTCTGAGAAAGGGAAAATTGTTTTTCTTCATCCTGAACAGAACCATAGAATTATTCAGGTTCAAAAAGACCCTTAAGAACATTGAGTGCAACTATTAATATAATACGATTTAGCTATAAGAACTTTAATGATTTTTTTAACCATAATCAGGGTCCACGGGGAAAAGAAGTTAAAAAGTGCTCTGCTAAATTGTAAACCTTTAAAAAATGTGGGAAATTCATAGCAACGATCTCTGTGTGTATTTCAAGCCTGGGGTTAGAGACTATAACGATTTATCACAAGGAAAATATTTGTGTGAAAAAGGAAAAACACAATATTTGGCCCTCTGTTTACAGTCTTCAGAGACTGTATGATTAAAATATCCCTAATAAAAACCTGATTTGGCACTGTACTACCTCCCACATTCACACCATGTGAATTAACGTGTTAGCAAATATCTAATAGTTCATTGCAAGACTAACTCCGTTGCAGATTAATTTGGCATTATTAGATCACACACAAGTTGAAAAAAACATTGCTAAGATGGCAAAGTTGAGTACTCTGATATAAGAAAGTGACAGAATACGCTCTGCCAGGATTTGTATCAGTCATCTTCTGCATATGCATTATAACAAAAATCTTTTTCCATAGGTAGGGGTGGGATTTTGGGATATAAGACCTTTGTTTAATGAGTAGAAAAGGATGGAAGGTGTTCTCATTGGGAGAGCCTACAAATTATTTTATTTCACCTTCACAGTAGAAGACGGCCTTTTCAGGAACATATTCCTTACTTATCTTGTACATCCCAAGCTGCCCTTTATGTACAAAGGAGACAGCAATGTACTGATTCAAAACAGGGAACTGAGAGGCAGTGAAATTCAGGTCAGGAATCTCTCCTTTCTTGTATCAGTTTGAAAAGTCTGTCAAAGCATCCTGTAATGAAAGAACAGTTGGTAAGGTCAAAATCCACTGCGTGCAAGTACAGCTGTGGAGTTTGGGACTGCTGCCAGTCAGAACCTGATGAAACCAAGTCAGGCACTGAGGAAGGGTTTGCACAGTATCACATATGATCTCTTTGGAATAGATGTTTCTTCAGAACTTCAGTCAATTATTTTTGTCTTGTTCTTTCCCCTTCTGAAATCCCTCATTTAAACATTTAAAGTTCTGTCCATTTTAACTTATTTTCATGCAAGTCTCTTGAAAACAACTTTTGTGTGATTACTGTGACAGACAGGAATTAATCATAGAATAATTTAGATTGAGAAAAACCTTTAAAATCATTGTGTCCAACCATGTACTACAGATGACCAGTAGACTTTATAACTAATCTCTGTATGAAGTACATCTCTTTGGTGTGCTTCATCTCAGGTGTTGTAGAAGCATTTTTATACATGCTTCTACTTGCCTGACAGATAATGCCACAGGATTTCTGTTAGTAATATAGGGAGATGAGTCATTCATTGTCCAACACCTTCTCATGGCAAAAAGTAGCTGTGAGGACAAGGAATTTTTCATTCTAATTGAGTCTAGAGAAGGGTAGGGACTTGAGGAGTTGAAGAGGGACAGACTTTCTACCTATTCTTTCAAGTAAGCAATAGTTTCCCTCTGCTATCTGATCTGTCCCTTCAGTCTCAGCCTCAGCTTTCTACTCTCTAAGGTCTCAGTATCAACCTGATCTAGTATTTACAACTGGCTCTGAGCCATCACTTCCAATTCTCACTTAACTTCCAATACCAACACCCTACTTATTCCAGGCAATATCCAGAATTGAAATTTGATGTCTTTACTGGCCAGACTGTCATTGTGACTCACCACCAAGTTCTAAGATCTTTTTCCCACTTATATTAGTCCAATTCACCCTCTAAAACTAACGAGGCAATATTTTTTGGTTTGTTTTGTATCGTCACCTTCATCTGACATGTAGAATACTGCATGAGACATGGCAGAAGCATAAAACTGGACCCAGTATAGTCTGAAGCAAACTCAAACTGCAATTATTAAGGAAAATCCTGTGTAACCTTGAACTGGAATAAGCTCATTTGATTTGAAACTTCAGGGCATGTACATGAAAAATTCAGCTAAGCCTTTACTAAAAGCATGGAAGATGTGATTTTCAAAAGCTCATGGCTCGGTCAAACTGTAGTTTCATAAACTCCTGCAAAATTACACCTATAGAGATCATGCTTTTTAACAGACCCATGTCTTGTGCTCTCTACACAGATGATAGCAATTTCCAAATGTTTCATTGTTTTGTTTCCTCTCTTCATTCCCACATTGGAAAACAAACAAACAAACATCTTATCTCACCCTGAGAATGTGTGGAAGCACTTAAATTGATGATATCAATATACTTCAGGCTCAGTAAAACCTTCAATGTAGAAAGGTCAGTCCAAAAGTTATTCTACACATAAACTTAGGTTTGCAAAGCAGGTGTTGTAAACAGAAATTATGATAAAACCTACCTAAAAATGGGTTTACTTTACCTCTTACTACTGGTAGTGGTCTATAGAAGAATATGTGGGTTACTTTAACATAAAGATAGTTCTGATTATGAAAAAACAGTGATTCTGCTTCAGCCCCCTTTCTTTACTCTTCCTAATTTTAAACTCTACCTCACACTACACATCATAATATTTAGTCCATTATCATATCCTGATTTACATTGACCTGACATTTTGAGGGTTTTTTATGACCTGTTAAGAAAATGCCCCTCTTTTTTTCTACATCTTTGACTCATTCCTAGTCTTCACTTGCACACACCTGACCAGAATACACAATAGTGTCATAGACAAGGTTTTAAATGGAACTATCCCTCTGGCAAAGGCAAGTCTTGGAAGAATACACATTCAATGTACATTGAATTCAAATATTTCCAAAGGACCCTCAGATCCTTTATTTTGGATAGCATTACAGTTTGTACAACCTACCACCTGATGAGCCAAATAGAAGTGAAGAGGCTTACAATTTTATTGCTGTTGATCAGCACGTTAAACACGTTATGTGTTCCAGCGTGAGTTTTTCATTTAGAAAAAGAGAAGGAAGACTTTGATATTTTTTTTTCCATTTGCTCTTTGTAGATAGGTTGAGTTTTTTATTATTTATGCCAGTATGCTATCAATGCTTCTGCTGACCCCTAAAACATCTGTCCCACTGTTCACAATTCCTGGAGTGCAATGGTATCAATCCATGCCGACAATCAGAGGACCCTCAAATAAGTACCTAAAAGGCAATGAATAGTAAACACAAAAACATACAAAGGGATAACAGATTAATTCTTCCCTATCCCAATTCACAGAAGTCATTAGAATTCTTTTTGCTTTAGATTTGAAATTCAAATTCCAGTAAAAATCCATTAAATGTTCATAAAATATAAAACCTGAAACAATCAGTTTATAAAAAATCATACTTAGGACAGAAAACACAAAAAGTTGAATGAGATATATATATACGAGGTCATATGTCACTGTGATCCTTGATAAAATGATACATTTCCCTAACAGCACTAATAATTAAAGACCCACTGTTACAAGAATATTTTACTATGACTGGGAAAAAAATTGTCAAAAACTAATTGCATGAGACCTCATTAAAACCAGTCCTTGCTCACTTAGGAGAATTGTCCTATGTTTAAATTTTATGTGAATTTTACAGCAGTAGCTTAAGTGCAAACCTATTACCTTAGAACAGGAGAGGGAAAGTAAGCAGGCCTCTGGATTCTGTCACTGATATACAACAACACATTCTGAGGTTACAACAGCAAGTAACAGGATGAATCATATAAACAATGCCAAATTATTAAATGAAACAGTACAATGGTGTGACATATGTAAAGTCATCAACAGAGAAAGCTGACAAAGGACTTGGTGCTTGTAATAAATGAGAAGAGCAATTTGTAAAGAAGTAAAAATGTAATGGACAGAAAACATTTGGGAATTTTAATTTTCCTGAACAATGTGCCAGATGTAGAAGACATGTTAATCTCTGTAGCAATGCTGGGGAGGGGAAACAAACCACAAAACTGTAAGAGGGAAGATGCGTACCATAGACAAAGCTGAAATCTCATATGGTAGTGATGTATTTTATCACAGCCTTCCATCAGTCTTGGCACTACATAAGAAGGAACTAGATTGTAAATTTCCTTGTTTGACCGTCTTCAGATGAAATAATTTACATAAAAATTCAGGAATTCAGAGTAGTAGACAAATATCTACTGCAAAAACTTCAAATAGCTATGAAAACAAGAAAGTGTTTGTTGCTTCTTGCATCATTTAAACTTGCTCCCTCAGCTTTATCCGAGGACGCTGCTAGTGTGACTCAGTGGTGCAGTTGTATGAAACCATATGCTCAGAAGACCGAGGGCTGCTTGAGCCTGTCAACAGCCAGACAGATCACTGCTGGCATCTGCACCACTTGTCAAAGCGATGACTATGAATGTCAGTGATCATTAGACTTATTTTCAGTCATCCAGTTATAGTGACATGACCTGTAACTCTTTTCCGCTTCTGCGGGATACAAGGACCAATAGTCTGACTCACCTAATTTGAAAAATAATAGAATGTAGATAATATCCTCAGTTGCTATGACAGCATTCCAGTCAGCATGGGATCCCAGAGCCACAAAGCCTGATAACAGGACAGAGTCCAAGCTTTAAAAGTTAATGAAGATGCTCTTTTTTTACTTTCTATATACATTTCTAAGAAGGAAGAAAGGAGAGGCTGCAGGAACCTAGAACTAACCACCCGTCATAAGATATGCTTTCTTCTAGAGTGATTTCTCATATATGCAAGGGAAAACTCAGGATGGCACAGACTGCTGGAGAGCCCGAGAGCAACCCCCAGTCCTTGTGTTCATAGGAAGTACTGTTGTGATCACTGAAGGAAGGAGCAAGGAAAATATTTTCTTGATCTATTTCCGCTTATGTGGATACTTAAAAAAAAATCCTGTCAGAAATTATGCAATAACAAGAATTGCTTTCCAGTCATGATATGAAATGTAATCTAAGTTGTAAATCTGATACTACATCTTCTAGTTCTGCAAACACTCTCCAAAACTTAGTAAGAACTCTGCAATATTGAGTGGGAGCATTTCTCCTTCTCCATGAACACCATATGCTGTATTTGAACTTTTCTTTTCAATGCTACCTCACTAATGTTGTGAGAGTTCACTGGTTCTTAAAATAAACCAAAAGGTATTTGCTTATTTATTCCAAAAAAGTAGCAATTTCTGTTCTAGCACTTCCTGGAAATTTCTACTGCATAAATACAAATATTACTACAATCATTTACCTAAATATATATGAATAGTAAATTGTCAATATCAACCTAAATTATTATAGGTATTTATATAACTGTATCTACATAAACAGTTTTTTATTCAGACAAAACATTACTCTTAAATGTGTGTTTTAACAGTCCTTTCCTAATGATAGCACTAGAAGTGATACCACCTACTCAGGGCAGACACTGTTTCCAAATCATTCTTCCAAAGGAAATGGACCTTATATAGAGCATTTATTTCTACTGCGGTCATCAGGCCACTGCTTAACAGTTTGTGGCACAGTAATCTGCAGCATGACCATTCGTCTAATTACCACTGAAACCGTGATATTAATCTACTCATAAAGGGCAAGTTAAGGGTCAATTGCCAGCAGTGGAAAGTACTTGGTATGGATAACGTGTTGCAGACTTGGTTTCATCTTCTAGAACTGATTTCAGCAGACTGCACTATTTGACTTCATTTCTGAGTGGAAAAAAACACAGAAGGCAAAAGTGGGTCAAATCACACCTGCATAGTACCTGTGATGCATATCTTCATCCTCTCTAAAGGCATATTGCAGCAACGTGGTCTCCCAGACTGACACATCACCACACGACTCCACAGACAAACCACTCAGAACCTCCCTCGATACTTCACTTTCCTGGAAGCACCTGATCTCCCCTAGGTTTCAATACTTACAATTTTTATCATAATGTGGTGTACAGTTTAAATCCGTGGAGACTGTTTGACAAGCAGTAATACAACATTTGCTAGGGAACTTCTGAAACCTGCACACAAAGAAATGCATACGCTTTCTTGGAAAGTGCAAGTCCTTAGTAAAAAAATGAAAACCATAGGGTTTTGGTGGGGCAGAGAAGAATCAAGAAAACTTGATTTCCGCTGTTTTTTTGTGAGCCAGAATTCTGTCAGAAAGTACACACTTGCAAAAATGAGCTACAAAGAAATTCACCTGCTCCTCAACATGTATTTATATCGCCTGCTCTTAAGATCTCAAATGGAAATGTGGTGAAGAATAACTGAATGTCTCAGTAAGTGTCACTTTCTGCTGCTCTCCTTACAGATGAAAAAAGGCCAGTAGACCTTTCTGAACTGCTCAGTCTGCTTCACTTCATAGAAAGTTATAACTACACTCACTTTCAAAAGGTAAACACTGTTTATACAATCCAGTGACATTAAGAATGAATAGTTGTATTCCTCAAAGCAGGTTACAAGGAACTTTCTAATCTCTCTATGAATAACAATGCAACAAAAATATTTAAAGAATTATAGAAAAATCATGCCCCATACAGAACCAGTCATGTCAACTACATTTGTTAAAGTGTAGTTTTCAACATTCATTTGGTATCCAACAAGTAAAGTCACTTTAAATGCTATCCAAAAGCACTAATTATTTTTCTGAAATATATCTGACTGTAAGATTTTGCTTAAACTTAAGTGACATTAATCTTCCCTTAAAGACTTTACACAAATGAGAATTGAAAATCTAAAGTTTTGATTAAACATTTTTGCTATGATTATATGGTAATAAGATTGAGTGCAATAAGATATTAACCTAATTTGCTTCTTTAAATTATCTTTCCAAAGATACAGACTAAGGGGCCATCTGACTGCTGTTCTTATACAATCATAAATCATGTGAACTGGTATTTAAGATTCCCATCTTCTGTTCTGTCTAAATTCTGTACCTCCACAATTTTAGAGACATAATTGCCTTTTATTACTTGCAGTGGCAAATCAAAACTTCAGCAAAATTGCTTAGTTAACTTTTCTAGTTGTGTACCACCTCAGACAGTTTTTATTTTCTGGTTCCACACTGACTTTTTAAGTGATTTCTAATATTATTCTTCTGAATAATAACTTTAAATAATTTTTTGGCAATTGTAAATCTGCCCAACTGTAAGATGAATAGAACATTGCAATAAATGATGTCATTCTATAGGCCTTCCAAGTTTCTTTAGAAAGTACTTGTTGAATCAAAAAATAAGAAGCTTTATGATCTATTAGTCAACGGCAGGGAGGGGAGAACGTACTTAATTTTCAGAAAAAAAAGACCTGTATTGATGTATTTATATTTATGCTTTAGTTTTAAAGATTAACAAAGGCTTCCCTTGCAAAGGGTCTTATCCTCCTCTACTTTTTCAGTCTGCACTTCAGAGGTTTTCTCTCCCCTAAACGTGCTGAGCTACCAGCTATGTCTTTTCTTCTCAAAGACTGAGCATTGTTGAAGAGTACAGAAGACAGGACCAGAAAAACAGGAGCTTTAATCAGGAAAAATTATACCATATAGAATAAACTACAAATAAGCAAATAAAATGGTTACAATTTATCACATTCATAAGCAGTGTTTATAGCAACTAGGTTTTACATTTCTACAAGCTAAGCTACTCTATTGACCAATCAGTAATTCCATAATTAGCAATTTTGCTTTCAAATAAATTTTGGACTTAGTTCTGCTTTCTTAACAAACTTATAAACAAAACCACTTACAGCTGATGCAAAATACCACAACCTTCTCCTAAACACACATCACTGAAGACAAAACAAAATATAAACTTACTACTTGATATTGCAAGTTAAAGTTAGGAGATCTAAAACATTCATTTTCCTTTGGTTTGATTGGCTAGGCTTTATTTTAAGGATTGTGCCTCTACCAGAAACTAAGGAAGTGCCGAAATATCAACTGCCACATCCTCTTTTAGTTCAGATAACTAATATGTGTCTTAGAGGTGCAAGTTATTAGGAAAAACCCAGTATTCCTGTATGAAGCCACTATCTAGTGAGGAACTAATGGAGGCCAAGATTCTGTAAAACCCAAAGAAATGTGAAGCAAAGAGGTGAAAATGCCATAAAAACAAATTGAAGCACTGGGCATCTCTGTGATGAGAATGAGCATTGCTCTATGATGTGTGTCACTTGTGGTTTGGTTTACAACTGAGTAGCTATGAGTGCTTGGAAGTACATACCTAATATGGTTTTTAATCAATTTTGTCTTCATACATATTTTAAGGCACAGTGTCTTAACTGGGGGGGGCAATTTCTAAAGAAATATCATCGATGATTTTATGGATGCACTTTCAATTTTTATTATGTAGGAAAACAGCCTTTTCTTTCCATAAATATGATGTATAACTAAAACTAATTTAAAATAACAGGTTTTGATGGGTAATCTGCTTGCCTGTTTGCTGTTCTATAAAACTTCAGCTATAAATGTCAATTTTTTTAAGGTATCATTTGCTATATTCAGAAGTACTGCTTCAGATAGCATTACAAGAGCATTTTGTTAATCATACAGCATTGCCTAAAGTACAGATTTTGTGTTCAGTTTTGTTCCAGCACAGAGCTGTACAGTATTTTAGCTGGCTGCCCATAGACTGTCTGATTTTTACNCTTCAGCTATAAATGTCAATTTTTTAAGGTATCATTTGCTATATTCAGAAGTACTGCTTCAGATAGCATTACAAGAGCATTTTGTTAATCATACAGCATTGCCTAAAGTACAGATTTTGTGTTCAGTTTTGTTCCAGCACAGAGCTGTACAGTATTTTAGCTGGCTGCCCATAGACTGTCTGATTTTTACCCCTATATATTGCACTTTAACACCCCAGCGCCAAGATTTCTAAGCTCCACTCAGCTTTATTGTTCAATATTTCTTTTCTGCTTTGGTTTCCCAATCTTACTCTCATTAGAAGCATTTTCCTAATCTTGTGCTTCCTTGCTTGTGAAGCAATTTTCTGCTTTATACTCCTGCTCTCTGCACTTCTCAAAACATTACGATGTCTACAGTGGATCTGAAAGTTGAGTTTTTCCTTAATTATATGTTCTGGAGTGGGTTTTTTTTGCTACATCACTAGGCAGGAACACTGAGCTTCTTATTAGTGCCAGTCCCGTGGTTTATAAGTGTAAATAATAGTGAAACGCAGATATGTTCAAAAATGTCATTCCCTTTGGTTTTGTACTGGAGTTATCCTGTCTCCCAGTTTTTGCACAATCATTAAAAACCGAGTGTTTTGAGAGCAGAAAGCAGTGTGTACACTTACACCTCAGTCTATGCCACTGCACAGCACTCCTGTGACACAGGACCACAGACTGTCTCTGGACTTTGTCCAGTCCAATCTCCTACTCCAAGCTGGATGCTCAGGGCCACGGGTTTTGAATATCTCCAAGGATGGAGACTTGATAAAGCCTCAGGGCAACCTGTGCCAGACTTTGATCACCTTCCCACAAAAAGTTTCCTCTTATTTTAAAATAGAATCGTGCCCATCATTCTGTCACTGGGCACCACTGCGCAGGGTCTGGCTCTGTAGTTTATATTCCCTCTCCCATCAGGTGTTTATGGACATGGATAAAATCCAGAACAAATTAAGAAATGTTTCTAAATAAACAAAAAAAAAATTTTTTCTTCTGAAAATATTGAAACAAAACTCTTACATTTTTCTACATTTTTCAAAACAGAATTGAAATGTTCATCAGGCAAATTCTGACACTAAAAGACACTTCTAAAAGAATAATTTTGTACCTGTATATCTAAAAGCAGTTTTTATTATTGGTAGAACTAAAATCACATAATTAAGAATCTGTCTTTCATTTGGCACAAATTAGCAAAATTTCATGGGATTGAATATAAATGCAAACGGGCAAGCAAACAATAACTTCGAATCTAGCTGGTAACTTTGATTAAAATGGTTCTGTTTGGCAGTTTGTCACTCAGACAATTACCAGAAAAATTAATTACTTCTTGAAAATCATATTGGAGATGCATTGAAACACAATATCAAAATTGTCAGAATTATTTTATCTCCCTTCTGAAGAATACATCACTTGAATTATTACCTATTTTTAAATCCATTATTGTAACTTCACAGATTTTGTCATTTTTCACAGCTGAAGGACTTCTAGGATTTTGGTGCTTCTCATTCCAACCTGATCTTTAAAAACAGTAGCTTCAGTTTGGACAGCATGTACTTTAGTATTTAAAAGGCAATCAGAAAGCAAATACCCTGTCCAACCTATTCAGCAATTCAAGAAAGAAATATAATAACCCAGACAACAGAACAAAAAACCATGCTAGAGTAAAAATCTACTTAACACCTTTAGGACCAGATTTTATTTCTTTTGCCCATGTTTTATCAATTACCCCCATTAGTGCTTATTTGAGCATTAAAATTACTATTTATAACAGCATTCTAATTAAATGCTTTTAAAGCTCAGCGTTGCATAATAAATGCAAAAAATTCTACAAATACAGTCTTGTAATCTCCTTAAAGGTGTTGTTCCCACATTTAAAGTGTGAAGGTGTAATATATAGATTGAAGAGTAACTTGATTTTCACATGAGCTCAGAATAGACCACAATTGTAGTACAGATGGTTAGCATCTTTTCAGATCCACCTGAATGCTTTAGAGTTCTCTAATGATTAAAAAGGGGAATCACCACCAGTAAAGAAATGAGATTGTTTATATTTTCTACTATCTATACAGCAATTGAACCAGATATTACAGCTATAACAAAAAACACAAGGCATTAAATTCAAGAAATTCTTATTCATTGAGAATGCAAATTGCTTTTTAATTTCCTGACCTTATAGTGTAAGAGGATGATTAACATATCATAATCTCACGGAATTAGATAGGTTAAATACCAATTACAAACACTCTGCACAACAAAAGGCTATATTGTAAATTTACTGAGTATTCTGAAATTAGGAAACTGACTTTTTAGACACAGCAAGAAAAAGAAGATATAAAATTCTGGCTTACAAAGATACTGGAAAAAAAAAATGCATCTCATAACCAAAATTACTTCCTGACATCAAATATCTGCCTGGCAAAAGTTACACCCGTCTTCAACTACACAGCAACACACACAAATTACCTCTCTTAATTCTCAAGATATTTTCAAACAGCCTTGTTTTATCTATACACCAGGTGTGTGCGTCTGAGGTGAACACATCCTTTCTGTGCTATGCACCAAGAAGAAAACTGCTCGTGAGCGCCCCTGCGCTGGCTCTGCCGAGGGTGGGCAGCAGCCCATGTGGTGCTGTGCTTGGGACTTGTGAGGAATGTGGCGTTGATAACACCCCAGTGGTTCAGCTCCTGCCGAGCAGGGCAAGCACTGAACCAACTCTCCTTCCCCACTCTTCCCTCCAGTAAGAAAGTTGGGGCTGCACAGGGAGTTGTGACGGGACACAGCAGGGACAGCTGACCCCAGCTGACCACGGGGATATTCCATAACACATAATATGAACTGGGCAGGGGGTGTTGTTCTGGGAGGTAGCCCAGAACTGATTATATTTGCAATTGAGTTTGAGGTACTAGCATATGGCTAAAACAAATAGAAAAATAAGCTTTATTACATATGCAAATATGCACAGAAATCCCACCAAATTAATCCAGTGCGGGGTGAAGACAGACATATATGCAAGTGCATATTTTAATAGAGACCGTAAATATAAAAATATGCATATTATATATCCCCCTACTCACATCT
This sequence comes from Atrichornis clamosus, assembly GCA_013400975.1. Taxonomy (NCBI): domain Eukaryota; kingdom Metazoa; phylum Chordata; class Aves; order Passeriformes; family Menuridae; genus Atrichornis; species Atrichornis clamosus. The sequence goes on from WBMZ01011565.1 coordinate 123,254, forward strand.
CTATGGGAGACCATATAATTTATTCTAATGACTATTACAGGAGAGAAGAGTAGCATTTAAATCCCCTTTCTCCTATTTTTTGATCTTAATGAGGGTTCTTCCGACCTGAGATCTAATATCTGTCCTTTAAGCTCATCTTTTAAATGAGCTTAGTTCATCTGAGAAACAAAAAATGCATTATACCAAAGGGGCAGGCTGACTTTACAACTCAATATTGCTGGGAATCTCAATGCCCAGTGCTAAATGTCATGTCTCTGCCTGGTGTTAGGAACAGTCTATTGGAAGCAGGATGAGACCAAGGTCTCCTGTGCAGCCCAGTAAAATCCTCAAGGTGTCTTTTACTTTACCATGGTGCTTTTTGGGTTCACTTTTGTCCTACACACCTGTTGCTTTCTGTACTATATTTAGACTGAAAACTCCATCTTTAGTATTGGTCAGCACTCAGACCAGAGTGAACCATCACCTGGCTTGCAAGCAGAGATCCTTGCATTAATGTTGTTCAGAGATGTATCATAATTGTAAAATCCTACAGATGGAAATATGCTTTAAGATATCGGAGGTGGCAGAGAGATGTCTAGTTACTTGAATAATTGTAATATACTTCTTAAGTTTTCAAAAGTATCCAGTATTACTTTGAAAGATTTCCAAAACTATAGATTTGATCAAGAAATCCTTTTAAAATTAAGCAGGTAGATTGTGAAAGGAAGAGCAAACAGATTAAAAGCAAAGAAAGAAACTATTTGTAAGCCTGTTACTGGGAATACAAAGAAAATAAAAGGTTATGAAACAGATAAGCACTGAACACCCAGCTGGAATATAAATGAACTCTTAGCTCTCTGTTGTGTGCAGTCCTCTTCTATTGCCCCTCCACATTTACTCCATGCACTGCCTACTCAGTGTTTCATTTGCACTAATTCCTGTCAGCCAAATATACTGCAAATACCCTTAACCTTTCTCAGCACAACCTATACATACCTCTTTTTATATTATGCCTTAAAGGAAACTTGGAGAAGATGTTGTACATCATTAATGTACACAGAAGTTTTCCTTCTTTCTCTTATCAATAAAGTATAAAGAAAGTAAAGCAAATGTGTAACTATAAAAGTTTATTTTAAAAAAAAGTATTAGCACAATTACTTTCTGAACAGTCAATGTATTTGCATGCTAGGTGACTAGCTGTAAACAGAGCAGTCAACAGAAAGTGTAAAATGGGTCCTGAGGCCAATTACAGAAAATATAAAATTATCCAGTCATAATAATTAGAGCTTGGATGAAATCAATATTGGCTATTGTTTTTCACAGGGGCAAGCAAGATTGTCTCTGTTAATAGTCACTCCTTCTAGCAGATCTCCCCTAAGCAACAGGTCCAGCCTCATGGGAAGCAGACTCAGGCTGCCAGCGAAGGATCTCCTCCCACATCACCTTCACTGAGCCACTGGCTGGGCTGAGCCAAGAGCTGCATCTCCTGGGAGAACAACACATGTCCCAGCAGATAAGCAGAGATCCAACCTCAGAGCCCACACCCTCCAAGTCCTGCGTTCTGCGGGTAGCAAGGTCTGGAAAGGAGCCTGACAGGAAGAAGTAGAACAAGGACTTGCATTAATAATTGGGTGGGGGGAAAGTTGTACAATTTTGTCCACTCAACAAATGAAAGTAGGGGAAACACCTGGACAAGAGAAGGCTCTGGGGAGATCTTGTAGCAGTCTTACAGTACCTAAAGGGACCTACAAGAGAGACGGAGAGGAACTTTTTGTAAGGGCATGTAGTGATAGGACAAGGGGCAACGGTCTTAAGCCGAAGGAGGTTACGGTTAGATCAAGACTAAATTCTTTGCTGTGAGGGTGGTGAGATCCATCCCTGGAAGTGTTCAAGGGGAGGCTGGATGGGGCTCTGAGCAACCTGATGTGAAAAGTGTCCCTGCCCATGGCAGGGGTTTGAAACTAGATCATCTTTAAGGTCCCTTCAAACCATTTCATGATTCTGTGAAATTACACAGAAATAGAAATGGCTCTTCTTAAAAAACTATGGTTTTTCAAATTTTGCTTTTATCTTAGACCAAGACAAAAAGTTAAAATTCAGAAACAGTGAATTAACTTTCACAGTTTAATTAAATGAAGGGATTTTTTTCTTTTTTTTTATATAAGCAATTAGCCAGATTTCACTTGTTTGGTAATTCAAACACTGCAGGGTTTGGGGGCTGTTTGGTTTTTTTTTTAGAAAAGAAAAAGAAAAATGAAATTCAAGACACATGAAAATTAAATCATATTTTCTTAGAGTGTCATGGTTCCTCAGGAGAACTTTATATCACATTTTTACCTTTGTTCTCCTCTGAACAAATTATATTTCATATAATGTACTCTCTAGCTAACAGTGAAAAAGCTAATACAGCAAAGAATAAGGGGCCCATCTGCACATCGAACTTGCCAACTTGGAGGGAAAAAAAAAAAAAAAAAGCAGTTTTCTACACAAAATGATTGATTTTCCAGGAGTCACATTTTCAGAAGAAAAATTCCCAACATATCATGATAGATTTGATAAGTCTGTCGCTAAAAACCCCCACCACGCTGAAATAAGTGCAATTCTCAAGAGGCTTGTAATCTTAATTGTCCCAGTGCAGACACACAGAAGACGTACATGTTACTACCCTCTGCAGCTCAAGATGCTCATTTACCTTCCTTCTGTTTTGAGACAGTTCAGAATATACCTGATCCTCCAACTCAGAAATCTCACATTTCCCAAAAGTAAAGGAAAACTCCCATAAATCCTCACAACCAAGGAACGTATAATTTTTTCAAGGCATACATGGTTTGAATGCCTACTGGCTGTCGAAGTCATACCAGCAATTACAATAACCTTACAGAAATCTCTTTTCCTTGCTACATCTTATGTACCAGATGCTTTATTTTGTTTGCAGCAGAGTCAGAAGTTTCATACTTGCAACCAGACATTACACAGACTTCTGAGACTAGCAAGACTTCTGTCCTTGTGTCCCCCAGGAACAAAGCACTGTGATGCTACCAGAAAGGTGTACTACAATTGGCACTACCTGGAGTTGAAGAGGTGAGACACTAACCAGGAGACAGTTTGTTTTACTTTTAAAATCTAACTATATGTTTATGTGTATATACTGAAGAATTCAGAAGGCATTGTGGACATGCAGAAGAACATGTAAAATGGCATTTACATACATCTAAGGCACATGGGGAAAGACATGGTTTATTTAAGTAACAGGTTACATAATCCCCAAATTATACCAAATGTAGGAAAATACCTGACAGATTTACAGCCACCTCTCGAGTTACCTGCCACAAACCACATTCTCTGATACACACTCCACATCTCTCCAAGCTGTACGTGAAAACTGTTACAGTTGTCAACCAACACACCCAAAATATAAGAATTAAAAGAATTAACATGTTTTCTGAAAATCTAATAATACATCTTGAGCAGATATAATGTTGATACAAATTTTAAATACATAGTCAAATCATTTAATGTCAAACTATTCAGTATTTAATTTTTATCCAAATAATTTAATGGGTGTCCTCATGCCTTTTTTGCTGTGATCTATTGAACCGTGAATTGGGAAAGAATTATCAGCTCTCTCCATGAGCTGTTTGGAGCATGCATCACAGAAGTGTCAGAGTGCTTACCAATTCTAATTATTTTCCACAGGCTTTCCCTGAGACAAGGATCTATTATTAACCCCATCACAAAGAAAGAGACTTAAGACAAATGGTGTAAAAGGTCAAAGTATCTGCTAATTTTGGATACTTAATATGAGATGGCTAGGATGTGATTATTTGCTGTTGTACACCACTTCATATTCCCAAAGCAGAATTCTCATTAATGAATTTAGTTAACCTTAAAGGACTCAAGGACTGAGCTAAAGGCCACAAGGATTAGCTCTTTCTCTTACTTATCTCATCCTATTCTCATTAGACAAAATTGCTAAGACTTCACTGCCCAGCTATTCCCTGTTTTCCCTTTCCTCTTGCTCTAAGTTTCTGATGTTCCTTCTCCAGCCTGTTCCATTCACACCTTGTCACTAATGGACTCCTGAATTTCTGTCTTGTCAGTGCCTAATGTAATTCTCTTTCCTCTGTCCTACCTTTCTTCCATCAAAGCAGCCTTCATTCTTTTTCCTTCATTTCCAGTCCATTATGAGACTCATCTTCCTGCAGGACTGATCCTAGTCTTTCATCCTTTGCCCCTAATCTCCCTGTAAATCTATGCATTAATCAAAGTTTTCACAGGTATTACATTCTATTATGAAATATGTTAAACGTAACAGGCAAGAATTGACAATTGCTATCATAATTACATTTGAGCACAGGAAGCCAAGTGACTAACATGGGTATCATGTGCTAAAGAGATCACAGAGATATCTGCAAACTTAGAGGAGTAATGTCTTCATTAGAAAAATAGTGGCTTGTTTAAATATACTTATGTTTCTCAAAGCAACAAGAGAAAGTCTACCTATAAAAGCATCATCAATATTTGTAAAAGCCTTTACAAGTTTAATGGGAAAGATATTTAGATGTGCAAATATTCTAATTTGTAAGCATATTGAGGCAATCAGGAGTTATGCATTCTTTGCTGGCCAGCAAAGAAGTAATAAAACAAAGATAAGCATACTTTCAAAGCAAATATTCCCACAGCTAAGTACAAACTGTGAGTTACAATGGCATAATCAACTATTAGAGAAAGTCTTACATCAAATTCAAAGCCTGCAAAGCTGAATTCTTTTATAAGAATATTCAAGTAAAAGCTGCTATTATTCTATGACATACCTTAGACAACTCTACACCACAATCCCAATAGAAAACCATGGCAAAAGGCCTTGAATAAATCCCAGGTTGATTGCCACCACCCTAGTAAAAGCCAAGACCATGGCAAACAATCCCAGAAGCAAGTACTCAAAACCATGAAGATTAAGTTCATCAGCCTGTTCTAATTTCAATCAGTCGTGAAGAGATTTTACTGTAGTAATGAGAAAATAACCCAAGTAATTCACCACACCAGGTCCACTCTTCCAGTATTTCAAGAGCATTGAGCATTGCTGAAAGCATTTATTCCTTCTTATGGACTATTATAAGGACACAACCAACTTTGAAAACCATACCTTGTAATTTAGACTATAGGATCCAAACCACAAAGGGTGACAAAGACTGACATTTTATATTCCATGCTGGCATTACTGCACTAATGTAGATGTAACCCCAAAGCTCCTACAGGCACCTATACAATGCTTCTTTCCCTTTATGAAGTCAAACTACTAGTTTATGTTAAATCTACCTTTTATAGTCTACTCGTTCATATGACAGCATTATTCTGTTTTCTCTAGCCATAACAAGAATACAACCCTTATTATTAGGAAAACAAAAAGCAGTAAAAAATCAAGCTGTAGTTTACAAGTAGGAAGTGTAAAGCCACACAAACTCTTTACCTGCCTTTAAGGGATAGCTCAAAACCATTTTTGAAGGTTTGACAATGACTTATCAGAATCCTCACATCTAAGAAGAGCGTCCTGAATCAGTCTAAAACAGAAAAGCCTGTTCTCATCTTTCCCTTCATATTCCTATACCAAGAGGCAAGCTCACAATACACATTTTTGGACTAGGTAGTTGATTGAGCACTCAACCTGCCTGTACATGATTGCTGCAGATGACCTCCAAAAAAAACAACCCAAACCCCTCAAATCAACAATAAAGACCCAGAAGCAGAAGCACCTGATACTGCAGCAATTCTGCCACGATGGCCTGTCTTGGGTCACGCCACCGATGAGATTATTCAGTAGCATAAAATATTGTTGGAGAAAAATAAAAACTGAGGGTCAAATTTTGATTCTGTTTACAACAATGTAAATGTCTACTAGACTAAGCAAGAGCAAAACAGAGGTAGCAATGTAACCTTGTTGACTGCAAAAGTAAATACTCCTGTGAACCAACGGAAGGTGATCTACCTTTCTGACAAAAATCTCCTGTTTCACCTAGTCATTGTTCATGTTCCCCATTTTGTGGTTTCAAAAGTGATACATACTTTAGGAATAATATTTTTTGCATTAATTAAAATTGGAATCATTATTTTACAATATTGATTATCAGAATAAAAGTGACATAATGAGTCTGAATTGGCAATAATTGTTTAACCAAAGCTGCTAAAATTATTTCCTTTCCCATTCTCCCCACATCTGCATCATATGAGCAGATGTCTAATTTACTGGTACGATTAACTTTCTCCTTCTGTGCTAGAGATTTTACTAGTAATATATATAGAATGGAAAATTAACAAATGTACTATATTTTCACCCTCTAAAAATACTTATATTTAAACAAACAGTCTGAAATGCACAATTTTAGCAGGAACTCTGTATTCAGCACTATAAAAAATCAGGCCAACCCTTTCGGCATCCCGTATTTAGGTTTAGCTTTGCACATTTTACATTTGTTCACTTTTACTTCATTAATGGGGATGAGTACTAAAAATCCAGCAAACCCAAACCATACAATTTTTTACAATTATCTCCATGTATTTGCCTCCAGCACTCTTAAACAAATACAACCCAATTTAGGCAGCACACAATGAATTTTGCTAAACATACTCTACTTGTTCACACACCGATAGAAAACTTATTCAGTGAGAACAGAAAATATCAGTTTGTTGTCCACTGAGGATGCTTTATAGCATGTTATGAATTGAGAGTTCTCATTTTCTGAAGCTGCTATGCTTTGTAATGTAAATGCACTAATGAGAACAACATCTCATGACTGCAGATGAATTGTATTACATGAGTGAGAACAACTACTGCTGTTCTAACAAATGAATTTGGTGACTTCAGCACTATTTATGTAATGATAAATATAAGCAGCTGGTGCAGGTGTTCTCAGACAGTAGAACAAACTTCTTTACTATTTCAATTTTACTAATTTTTCTGCATAATATCTTTCATAGTCACATGCAATGAGAAGATATGAGTTAGACTGCAGGTTCTGAAGAAGCCAGCTGATATGAAAAGTAACTCGTAAGTATAGCAAAATTATGGAAATTTTCCACTGAAACATTATTATTTATAATTATCATCATTATTGCTATTATTATGGTAGAAATTGAGTGATTATGAGGCTTTGAGGTGACAAGAATACAAGACATACCTGGAAATTTAGACATTATGTGAATGGGAAAGAGTAAAGTGTAAAAAACAAATTCCTACAGTAAGAAATAATAGTAATGATATTGTTTAAGTATCAGCAGCTCAAGACTGGTGATGTTTGCTCTATTAAATACAGCAATATTCTGAGGATGAATTTATACACATGGGGAAAATAAAACAGGAAAAAAGAACACAAATTCTAAATCCCTAAAATTATCTATAACTGAATTTTTAAAGCATTTCACTTATTTGTGCATATAGTTTTGAAGCACAGATTATGAATATTTGATGTTCTTACTATCTTAGAAAGAGAGACGGGGATCTATAAATTAGTGCCTGACAAAGAGAAATTACTAATTCCATCTTCTTCCTGGCCTTTTCATATTAGAGGAAGACACTGGCATGCACATGAAAAGAATGTGCAAGCCGAGTGATGGTCAAGATAATACATTTAAGTCTTAATTACAAATAGTCATACTTTATCACAGGTTAGTTCAGAAGCTAGCTTTAGTATTCCATTCAAGACAACAGGTGGTTGTTTTTTTTTTTTAATTGTTAAAATATGAGATAAATTGTGTGCTTAGATTTACACATAACAGAAATTTTTAAAAGTCTGGTTTTTTGAACATTCTCTGTAGATTTTTTCTATTTACTACAAAGGAATACAACTTCATTTTTATCTGATTCACACTACTTCAGTGTGCAGTGTAGGAAGCACTATACTTTTCCATCCCCACTTAGCAGAATTCATATATCTATGTGGAATGATTTTCTGTTTTCATTTCCTTTGTCCCGCTTACTAAATATATTTTCTATCATCTTCTATTTTATCTTCTATTGGAAAATGTCATCATAGATCCCACATGTCTATCTATATATAGACATCTGCAGGCAAAATGCAATGAAGTATTTTTTTCACTGGAATCTGTAATGCTTGATAATAGGAATGTCTCAGAGAAGCTGCTTGGTTTTGACACAGCCTTGACAACTGCAAATGCTTCTGATGAAAGCCTGCTTGGTTTCCTTCAAGCTCATAGGGCTGAACTTTTGGTACATCACTTTATAAGCATTGCTTTCCACTGGAAACTAATAGGAAAATATTTATATGAGATATGGGAAGGAGGAGGGGAAGGGAGAAGAAACATGGGTGAAATGCTGGTCATTGGCAAGTGGCAATACAATACAACTAATGAAGGAAGAAAGGCAAAGAGAAAAAGACAGGGAAAATAGTGATCAGGCACAAAGGTAACAAACGTAACTTTCTGTATGTAATTGTCAAGAAGACATCCAAGAGAGAGGAGGAAGGGTGACATAACTTTGGCAAAGGTGCAAGTATTTCGCAGAAGTTATAGACCAAATGTTATCACTGCATTTGAACCTGTGTTTGAAACTGTTAAACTCAGTCCAACCTTAATAGTTAGCTCTGAGATAAAACATAATAAAAAAATACATGTAAACTAAATTTTAGGAAACCTGACAGATGGTCCAAATTAAGCTTCTCAGATGTTTATCTTTTTTAAAATATCTTCTTTTTTAATATGAGAATGTCTGATTGTTTATGATATTTATTGGGGAGTTAGCATTTCCTCTAATGAAAAATGAACTCTATTCGAGTTTCATCTAAAAGAGAATTGGCCTATTAATCTAATTTTTAATTGTATGAGAAGACATTACTCTGTTATGCATATATAATGGTGATTTACTCTTTAAAAATAATTTCTTTTTATATTGCCACCTTTTTTCAGTTACTTGAGGAAAAGGAAGGGATGTAGAAGCAGGGACATTAAGTTATTTGCCCTGATATTTTTCTCGTTCACTTCTTTTTATGGGCATTTCTGATGTACTTTCAATGTTTTTACTGAAAGCATTTCCATCTGATCCTGCCAGTAGTGAAAAGAGTGGAGTGGAAATAATTCCATTGTCACGATATTTTTTTAAGGTCACATAAAAATTGTTTCTTCCCAAGATTCTTTGAGAGAAGGGAAGAAAATTTTACTTTTTTTTCATGTAGTGGTGGTTTTTCAGCTTCCTTATTTATCAAACTCCCTGTAGATAACAGCCTTGTAAATTGAAGTTACAGTCCAGCTGAAATGGAGAGACAGAATGGCTTCCTCTCTTTGGTAGGAGAAAACTTTATTTCTTAGGATTTTGGGGATTTGTTTGTTGATTAGTTTAGGTTGTTGGTTTGGTTTTTTTTTTCCCCACACATATAAATGTTAAATTACTTAGTGTAGAAGAATTCTAACTTTGCTCCTTTTTGATCACAAGAACTAATGGATATTATTCAGCCATTTTACTCAGTAATTAGATTTGGAGTCCACTGATTTAAATAGTCACTGCAGTAATCTCTCTGTAGGCATTTATGCAGTGCTGTTATATTAAATTCACTGTTATGGTGCCTGCAAATATTCCAATGAGATCAGACTGTACTTAAGACTTCAGGAGGTGAGGTTGGCTATTTGAATATGAAAGACTATGAGAATTAACAAACCTGTAATATATTTATTTTTTAACTAATAAACATTGTTTGCACCCTTTCTTTAATTGTCCTCCACAGAACTAATCCTATTATGCAGTCAGCAGTATTCCAAATGAAATGCTGTGTACTACAATCAGAGTGCTTACAATCATCACATCTATCCCCAGCAGAGGGTACTTCAGGATAAGATGAATTTGCATTTTTTAAAAAATGGAGGTGATTTTGACATGATGTGCTATACCTAGAACAAATACATTGTAGAATCAACTGTCCCCAGTCCATTGGCCACTCAAAGTCTTTGATTACTGTTATATACGGTCCCAGTCAAGAGTCATGAATGGATGCAAATTTTACTGCTTATAGGTGTGGGGTTTTTAAGTCTTGCAGTTCCTGCTGCACTAGAAAAGTTTGGAGGAAACGTTTAACGTGGCTAGAGAGGGACTTGAATGTGGAGGACCTAAGAATAAAATCTAACCAGCCAGTTATAAAAACACTGAGCATTCTGGAGAATCCAGGATCTCAGCAATGGAGATGACCTGAAGTATACAGTATGCAGAAACACATGATCCTTGTCTAGAAAGAAAATACATTTGAGAGAAGAGGAGAAAGAGCTTTTTGATTACTTGGGAGTGTGATTGTGCAGTACAGATTAAGTGAACCACACTGCAGCTTCCAGTAAAAAGGATGGTCCCGCTCTTTCCTGCCAGCCTGGCATTATTGTTCCTCTGTCTTAACTCGAATCTAGCAATGCTGCAGCTGCTGATTCAACCAACTGAATCTACACAGGTAAAAAAAGGATTATTATTACTTAAAGCAGGCAAGTACAAGAAAGAGAAGTGATAGGAGAAGTGGTTGGGAACATGCAGCTGGAGAGAAGGATGGCAGAGGAGGACTGTTCCTTTTGGCAGCATCCTGTGTTACAACAAACTCTCACCTTTAGTGTTAGCAGAACAAACATGGTGTTTTTTCTTTTTAGTTTTTATTTGTCTTTTGTAAACATTTGCAGCTGCTTTCTATTTGGATGTTGTAAATACTTTACATTGTACTATAATCTAAAATGAATCAATGCTTGCCTTCCAACCCATTTAATTTTCTTGTTCTCCAGTACATAAGGCTACACGTCACTCAATACGACAGCCCCCACTGTAATTTTTCTTAGTAGCCTCCCAACCATCCAGTTCAGGTTGTTGCTTTCATACCCAAGAGTTGAGAAAGACTATATGAATCACCACTTTACTACATGGTTAAATCTTTTGCTATATACCCTCTGACAATATTTCCATATCTGGTTGGACATTGGCAGCTTCTTGAAAAATTGCTGTGTGAAAAAACTCGTCTCCCTCATACCAGTTTCACTTGTCTTGCTCTCTACAACTACCTTCAGGGAGGTGGTAGCGATGTGGGAGTTGGTGTCTCCTCTCAAGCAACAAGTGATAGGAGAGCAGAAACAGCTCCAAGTTGTGCCAGCGGAGTTTCTGACTAGACGTTAGGAAGAATTTCTTTGTGCTAAGGTTTTCAGGCTCTGGAACAGGCTGTCCAGAAACTGAGTCACCATCCCTGGAGCTATTTAAAAGACATATAGATGTGGCCCTTATGGACATGGTTTATGGTGGACTTGGCAGTGTGGGGTTAACAGTTGCACTCAATGATCATTAATGTCTCTTCCAACTTACATGATTTTATGATTCACAAATTAATCCACAAAGGTCCCTTTCTGTAATCATTTAAAGGTTGCTAAAAGCTGTCCCTGCCCATATTTTCTTAAAAAAAGTAGACTGCCAGCAGGCAGGAAGTATTTTGTGGTTCCTGAACACTTGGATAACATTTAGCACATTGTGGATTACACCTAAGCAGCTAAAGAAATGACAGCATAAAATCTCCCCAGTTTCCCAAATGAAAAATATCTAGTACAGTGCATTAGGAGTGAGTCTCTCCCTGTGATCTTTGAAGTAACTTATGATTTTTTTCTAATGCAATTTCTTACTATATTATTCAGCACTCAGTATTACAATCTGTAATTGTTTCACATTATATGCATAATGCAGGCATGCAAATATATAGTTCTATAATGAAACCTGCATTACCCAACTCGTCAGGGCATGTTAAGTGGACCCTTTGCTGATGATACTCTTTTAATAGAAGAGTTTTAGAACTTTAGTACAGCAATGAATTTACAAAATGCCTGCAAGACTAACTTATGGAGTCAAATGAGAATAATCACAGGGCTGAGAAAGATGCAGCACTTACTGTGGCATTTCCATGGCCTCGGTAGATGAGTACTGGTGGCCCATAAAGAGCATTCATCAGCCCCATGTAAGAGAGACTATTTTAAATGTCACTTATGTCACCTACTGCCAGTTGAAACCTTATCTGTTACTCTTTAACTTCATTTCCCAAACCTACAGTTCTCCAGCTCCGTTTATTTCCCCTTGTCTACAAATCACTCAAATCAGTTTGACATTTTCTGCAACTAAAAAACCTGCAGAATAAAAGTATAAAATGTATATGAAGTATCTCACAATATACATTTTAAACATATCCTGTACCCTTGTTTTTCCACACTGCCCAAGAAATTTTTTTGCTAAATACAACATAGATTTCTAAGAGTGTTTGTCTAATTCTTCATTTCATAGAAATATAATAAGGAAAGCAGGCCTCTATACATTACTTAAAGATCTTAAAGGGAGTTTAAATATATGACCTAATTAACAGAAGTCTAACATTTTGGACTAGCAATATAAATTTTTCAGGCATTTTTATTTTTTTGTGAGCAGCTTTTCCCCTTGTTTTAAATTGCAGTCACAAAGCATGAGAATCATGTGCTTGAACCCAGATATAGAGTTCCAGTTTGCAGACACTGTCTAAAAGGAATCCCAGCGAGCCTCCAGCTGCTGCTCTAAAACATCTCTCACTTGTAACCTCTATACCTCTACCAGCCCTGTGTGGCTGCCTCAGACACTCAAAAGAATGTTAAATGGCAGGCAGAGCCAGCTTTTGGAGAAATTAAGTTACCCTTTGATGAGAGCCTTCTAAAAAGTTATATAAGTGAAGCCTTGAGAGCCAAAGAGCCTTTTGAGAGTCAATTGAGAAAGATTCATGGAGAGTAATTTTTTTATAGCTCGTTAAAACAATCAATTCTAAAGAGCCCTAAATATGGGGATTTTAAGGTGCCTTCACTACTATTACATCCAAAGATTTACCCCACAATTCACCCAGATGTGTAATGCTGTGAATGTGTTTCCATGTGCTCAGGTGAGACACACAGGCACACAAACTTTCTTTTAAAAAAAGAGGAAAAGTGTTGCACTGTAGGTGTGCATGTTGGCTACAGATACACTGGAAGAATACACCGCACAGATCCCAGATTTCCTGGCTTTCCTTGATTTCATGACATGGCTACCTTACCTTTCCAGACCATTTATGTAGGTTTTATAAATGCACCATATTCATCAAGTCCTGCAAACCCTTGGTGGAATATCTGAGTTTCGAAAATGTAAGAGTAAGAAACTACGCCAAGGTAATTCTCTGAATGACAAATCCTTGAAGGGCCATTGTTAGGTTCCTCTGTCAAAGAACCAATAAAAATTAACACATTGAAAAGAAGATATAAAGAAATAAACCTAAATTACCATAATGGAAAATCCTTCTTTAAAGTTGTGCAGTTAAGAACCTTTCAAATAACTCAGTGTGGCCTCCTTTGTGGAAATTCTAGCTATAGAAATAGCAAGAATTTTCACTTTCCACCTTCAGTTTTCTTCTTTTCTTAACAGGGTTATAAGTTAATCTCTCCTAAGTTACCAGTGAGCAGAGAAAGGGATTGTGAAAGTTACTCTACGTAACACACAAGGTTAATACACAGTGCAGTGTATTCAGAGAACAGATCCCTATTTGGAGATTTTACAGTAGAAAGATGTTCTCCCTTACTTCTCTGTGCCACAGGCTTTAGGGAAGATGCTTGGCATCTCAACTACAGTAAAGACACTAAATGATTTATATGAATAAAGTGTGTTGTCCAGACCAGTGCATAATTAATTATTTGTCCCTTGAAGGGTCTGAGCAGCAACAACATCAACACTGAAGCTTCCAAGGCAGTAAGACTCACTACTGAAATTTACCATTAGACATTTACAGAAATACCACAGTCTGAATTTTTATTAGAAAAAGCCCAAAGTTATGAAAATCTAATCATCTTAAACCAAGTATAATTGACTAAATCCTCTGGGAATGCAGAAAAGTACCACTGCATAGGTATGTGAGATTTTATATACAAGCTGAGGAGAAAGCTGAACATTTCTGAGCTTATCTGAGGCAGGTTTCTGAAATCGTCTTTTAAAGCACACCCCTCACTATCAAAAAGTGCTACTTTATCATAGTATCAATTCAGCAGAAAAAAAATACAAAAAATACAGGCTTAATATCTATGATGATATTAATTAGTTTTATCACACAATGTTGCATCCTTTTCCAAGTGAAACATTGTCTTTGAACTATTGATACTTAGCTTTTATCCTGTTCTTTCAGTTATTACTTGAGAATCTTATGTATTTGACATAAGTTCTGCATTTTCTGTTATAAAAGTCATGCACTGAATATTTTTGGGGGTTTAAGTCAGTTAATTTGAGTATAATTAATTCGAGTTTATGATTGTTCATGTAATTTGATATTTTAAATGAGGTTTCAATTGAATTGCAGGTCCTTTGGGAGGATGGACTTCAGAGCTGTTACTTTCAGATTTTCTGTATTGTAAAAACATTCTTGAACTTGAAAGAAGTCAAGAGTCTGTATGGGTGGAATAAAATGCAAATACTCCAATAGAACACAATCACACTGTTTCTGTTTTATTACTGTATCATGCCTTTGCTAGCCACAAATGAAAGCCAGGTAGAAAAATCCTTAATCATAGTAATTCCATCATCTGTAAAATATAAGTGCACTTGCACAAAACTAAATCTACCTCTAATTATTTATAGGGGAATCTTCCTTTCTAGAGCCACTCTTCCAAATTAATTACTCCAGAATTAAATTATAAACAGTCAATGCTGCCATAGAATATAATTATCTGGAGGAAAAAAAATCCGGAAAAAGAGGCTTGCCAGAATGTTTAAGTAATCTTCTTCAACTCTTTCACCAAACTAAATGCAAATTTCAATGCATGCATCAGAAATGAAGTTTCTTCCATTATGCTTTGAACATGAAATAGTATGAGAAGCCTTTTTTGCCTAGATTGGCATACTGACCTAAATATATCTGAGGAAAGCACAAGGGACCTAGTGACAGCAAGATACCACATAAATGAAAATGACAACTTGCAACTTAGAAATCTAAGAGGAAAGTATGAACATTTCACCTTTCCCTGTAATTCCTTGAGATTCAATAAGTATGATTTTCCCCCTAAATAGTACTAAGTTAGAAGCAATGAAGTAAAATCTCACCCACTATAATTAACTCCTATAGCCACTAAAATTTGAGATAATGAAATTAAGTAACATGACAGTTATATACTTATTTTGATGCAACTCTAATGTTCCAAAAAGTGAAGGTTTTGATTATCCTCCTCCTGCAACTATTACAGTATTTAAAAAAAAAAAAGCTATAAGAGAGAAGAAATGTTGGAATCTTTAATTTGAAGACATACTTCCTCATTAATCATAAAAGCATAGAATCATTTAAATTGGAAAAGACCTCTTAGATCATTGAGTCCAACCATTAACCCAGCACTGCCAAGTCCATCAATAAATCATGTCCCCAGGCACCATGCCTAAATATCTTAGATACCTCCAGGAATAGTAACTCAGACACTTCCGGGATGGAAAGGAATAACTGGGGGTCCATATAATTTGTTGGGTCAGCCTTTGCTTGCTGAGGCCTGAATCCTCTGCCCCATTGCATTTCTTCATTATACAAGACCCAGTGGCATGGTTAGACAGAGTAAGCAAGAGATCAAGGAACCCTGAATTAGCATAAATGACACAGAATGACATGTTGAGGGCATGTAAAAAAATTCTTGCAGATGTTCCCATAAATATTGTTATCAGTACCACATTTGTGTTTCTCTGTTAGTTGGACTGGAATGGTACCTCATGCTCACTGGGCACCGTTTCTTCTTCACAACATGACAGAGGAAATTAGTCCTCATAGTTCAAAAACTCATTTTCTTTATGAATTTAGACTGAGCTATTTTAAATGCCTTTGCACCTATGACAAAAGTTGCTTTTTTAAAATCCTGTGAGTTAGCAACAGTAACCTTTAATGAGGAACACAGGACTACAACCACTGACTTTGTTACAAATGAAGCACTTGGCAACGAAAGTTTAAGAAATCCTATTTCCTTACAGTTGAGTTATGTTAAAAAAAAAGAAAATAAATAAATAAAACAATTGTATATTGTACTTTAAGAATGAAAGTCTGCTGCGAAAATCTGAGAATCAGATAGTTTTCCTAATGTAAAATCACTGATAATTGGAAACAGGCTCAAAACACAAGCTAAGTAATAACGAAGAAAAATTTTCATGATCCATTTCTCACGCTGCTTAATATTAGGAAGGTTTTACCTATCTTAAGTAAAGAAATAAGTCTAGTTAAAAAAAAAAATCCTCATGTATAGTACTGTGCTGTACAAATGAAATCCACAGTCAAGGAGGTATTATATCAGAATTATACATATCCTCATGTATATGATGCATATGAAACTTAGACTAAGATTGTAAAGAAAGATTAATATAACAAAAAGAAATAAAAATACACAGACAAATAGGCATTCCTTACAGTAATTTAACGAGTGTACAGAGAAAAATACACCATAGTGTGGTGTACCGTATATATAATGTATATTAAAAATTTCAAGCATGATATCTTCATTTATATCTCTATGGCCCCAGATACATTATTTTATATTGATTGTGGATAACAAGATAAACCACTATACAGAGCCTTATTATGAGTGTTAAAATCACCTTCAATATACAAGTACTGTATCATGCAATTACATCTTTATTGATGGTGAAAAAAGCTAATCAATGTTTCAATATATTTTATTGCTTATAGCTCTGTTCTTTTTAAGACAATACAGTAGAGATCTCACCAGTTTATTAACTAAAAGCATTTGCAGTTATCATATAACTTTCTGTTGTGTGACATAGTTTTTTTACACATTTTATTTGGATTGTTTGGAAATGTGCTGTCAGATGTCAAATTTTTAATGATAGACTGATATACTAAAATGTTAAATTTGAAGTCTGTGTCTTACTCATTTTTTTCTGAAACTGAAGAAATTAAGGAGTTATGCTTCAATTTGCGTGCCTTTGACACAATCAGCATGGAAACTACACAAGAACTCAAAAACCTGACAGCTGGAGGTGTCAATCTGAATTTCAAGTTTGAGTTGACTACAAGGTCAGAAGATACTGCAAGGAAAAAAATATTTTAACAGAATAACTAATGATATAACTTCTGACTGATGACTTATGACTAGATCTTGGGAGGTTTACTGATAAATCTGTGAGGACAAACTTTGACAAGTCAGTCAGCAAGTTAACAGTGATTCTACTTGACATCATTTCAGGGAAAATGTTGATGTCAAAGGTTGACTCCTTGTAACACTTGCATTTCCTTAAGTATTGTCTGTTCCTCCAAGCACCTTTTGGCTCTTCTCAGATTACAGACTTTGTTTCTCTCCAGAGGTGACTAAATACAGAGAAATAGCACTTATTCTGAGTCACCCAGACTGTTCTGAATGTAAGGCTTTATTTCCCCCACCTGACTTCAGAAGTGACTGATAACTTCTTAAACATGCATTTGTTAAAATCTAACAGCCTTACTGAGAGGAAAGCCCTGATAATTAAATTCCACTTTTTCAGCTGGAAAAAAAACCAGCAAATAACAAATCAAATGTGTTTCAAATGCCACCTTTCATTGTACTGTTTTCTATTTTCTAGCTTTTCTTAGTTGTGTATATATTTGGATGTGCATACATTTTATATTCACATCTACTCAGCAATTTAGCTTTGTGATAAAACTGCACTCTTGTAAAATAAAACAAAGTAAAAAACACTTCTGTGAAATACCACTCAGCATAGGATGTAGGAGTAATAGAAAGCAATAATGATATAACAGTGAACTTATTTTCAATACCATTTATTTATTCATGTTTTGTAGCTTGGGGATTTACAAAGCCCCTGTTAGTAAATAATTCATGATTCTCATTAGAATTCTTTCTTTAATTTTGTACTGTAGGCAAAACTATAATATGGAGTTTGCAAACAATGGATAAATATCAAGTTTATACCAGTACGGTGACCTTCTTTGCCTTTTTTTTTCGTCTTGAGGTGCAAGTGCAACAAAGGTAACATCTGGCGTTCCCTGAAAGAATATATTGTTGAGCTTTCCTTAGCAACAGCCATGCAAAATGCCAGTGTTTCATAGGAGGTGCCTTGTGTGAATTTCTAGGTATCCAGAAACCCAACTATTTCCATGTCACATGGTACACATTTTCACTAAAAAAAATTAGCTTCTGATGCTAATAATATATAAGACTTCAGAAAAATCTTTATATTAAAGATATGGGTAAGTAGAAAATGGCACAAGGATCAACATGGGGCTAAATATAGGCAGTTTATACCAATTATACTGACACAGTATCTTGCTGCACAATCAAATAATGCCCTTTTAGAGAAGAGAATGGCAGTAGATTTCACTTACCTGGAGTTCAAGGTAGATTATTATGCTATGCCACCAGAAACCAACAGTGTATTGGGGAAATTTTGATTAGTGCATGAGGACTGACAAAAAATTGAAAAATGTAGCAGGATTATTCCTGATTTATTTCAAGATCAAAATTGAAATTGTACTGATTAGATACTTTCCTTAGTGACTACCCAAGTAATAGAGTACATTGACAAAATATATTTGACAGTAAGTTGTTAGAAACAGAAAGAAGGAGTTAGGATGCCCATCTTGAAAGAACTGCCCAATCTAGAGCATTAGAGTCACAAAAATAGAACTACAGTAAAATGTGACTGTACTGCAATTTCTGTCATAATGACAAACCTGAAGAAAAAATAAGTAGAACAAAGCAGAGCTGCATAAAGAAAACAAACCCTTTCAGCCCTCAGTATACTGGAAAACGATTCAACAAAACAATTCCTTGCTCTGAGGGGAGAAAAGTTAATAATAGCGCTGATAATATATTCATTGAGATAAAGTTGAATGCAACTTATATGGGTACTGCCTGTATATTTTGAACTTAAGCAATAGTTTATTCTAAATGAATAAGCAGATATAATCAGTTTTATGAAAAGCCGCTGCTTTCCTGCCTTGCTCAAAGATTTAAACATAGTTTAAACATATGTCATGGAAAACTGGGTTGCACTTGCATTTTTAATAATATATGATTTATCACCAACTGGATTTTGTGTGTGTGTATGCAGGGTTTTTTTCCTGTGAGCATCAAGACATTCCTTTATCTGGTGGTCTTAGCAAAAGGTGCAAGCAGAATATTAAATTTTCTATTTTTTTTTTACTTCAGAGGGACATACATACATATAAAAATATTCGGGACTGATTATCTAAAAGTTGCTTCCTTTTGAAACAACAGATTTTATTTTTTATTATTATTATTTTATTTTGAAGAAAAGCCATATAAACAGGCTTAAAAGAAACAAAACACAGACTACAATATTTCTACCAAAGTAAGTTATCCTGGTGGAAATATCATAAAAGGCACTAATACAAATATGTCCTTAGAGCCCACTGGAAGCAGTTATGTAGAAAATGTGTGTGGACAGAAATACGAGGAAGGGCACTTTAAGGACAGGAGCTGCACGTACATTTTTCTTGGAGACTCCAGCAGCTCACCATGCATAAAGAAGTCACAACTCAACCCTAGAAGAGAGACCCATGGTGTTCATACCCTGCCTGACTTCAGTGTGTGCATGCAACCTTCTGAAATCATGACACAAAATAGCATGCTGTCATTTTAATGTGTAACTTGTATAAACGTGCAATATTGATGGGGTAATCCTTGGCAATGGACCATAAGGTTTTAGAATAGAACAACCCACAGGGATTATGATTTAGTAGGGTTTTTCAACAAATCTTTCAGAGTAGTAACCACATGGCAGCAAAATAAAAATATGGTCAAACTGTTACTACTTTATAGCATCCAAATTATTAATTTCTGACCAGTGTCAACATTTCCATAGGCTGCCAACAGAATTAATTAGGCAGAGAATGTACCAAAAGAAAGACAAAAATCTTACTGTCAGAATAAGAAGATGACAAAATTGCATCTTTGGACGAGGGGATGGAGGTTGTCTCACTACAGGAATTTTGCATATACTGGATATTTTAAGTCCAATTGCAGAAGAACAAATGAATGAAAAAAAGTAAGACTTGACCAGCAATGATTTTAGAGGGTTCTTAGTCAATGATACTGCTTAAAAATAGCTAATGAAAGAAAATAATAACGCCTTGACTAAAACTTATTCTCTTAATTTTTTTCTCGGTGAGTACTGAGTAAAAGTGCTGTTTAAGTTGAATACTTTATAAATAATTATTTTTTTAAATCTTGAAATTAACTCTGCATCAAGAAATAGTAGAACTCTCAGTTCTATACTCTTCTGCATTCTGACCAAAGACAGAAAGAAAAGAAAAAGCAGAGAGGAGAAAATGATAAGCAGGAGAAAGATGAAATGAAGATTCAGTTTGACTTTTCATTTTGATTAACCTGTAGAGTGGAGCTCAAGTGCTCTGCTAGAATTTATAGAGGTTTGAAAGATAGATGAATCTTTGCACTTTATTCGGCTGAAATACTGTACCCAGTTTCAAACACCGTGCCTCAAGAAAGATGAAGTGTTCTAACCCAAATGAAGAGGATGCGGAAAAGAAGAAAAGATCAGATACCTGGAAAACATGAGCCGTGTCCTACAAAACAAAAGAGGAAGAAATAATTTCAAGCACATAAAGGGTCATTGGAAAAAAGACAGGAATAATCTGCATAAAACAGGAACAGACTTTTAAATTTGGCAAGAAAGATTCATGTTAGGTATTAGAAAAAACATTCAACCTCTGAACTAGCAAAGCTGTAGAATTGATTGGAGAAGCTGTGATCTGCTCAAAGAGAAAGATAAGAACCTGTGAGGAAGGACACAGGTTTAGTGATGCTGTTGCAGGGAGTAAAGGAATTGGATTAACTTTCAAGATTCCATCCAGCTCCAAGGACTTTTTATGTTTTAGGCAAGTTAAGAGACACCAAAAACAATTAATCAAATTTAACAATTAAGAAAGCTTCACTCTAACTGAAATCTTGGTGCATAACGAATTTTCAAAATAAAATTAGCCATTTTAAACCACTTTTCTGCATCTATTAACACAAACCCAAAGCCTTTACATTAACGAAAAAGAAATAAGGAATCCATTCCAACTTTATTTTATTGTATATAATTTTTCACTACACTAAATCAGCACTAATTTGCTTTTTTGGGCATTTTTTTAACAAAAAAAGACAGTAATAGCCCCACTACAATCATCATTTGTTACAAGCTATTTGGATATTTTTCATAATTTTCATCTTTGACATGACAGACTACAAGGGGTTTTTGTGCCATTAAATACTGTAGTGAAAATTGGCATTAACTATAAATTCTTGAAAAAAGTTGGGAACTTTATCAGGCCAGCTGATCTATCCCTTCCTTACTATATCCATTTACTAAAAATTCCAACTTCAGAATCAGAATAAAAATATCAATTTATATATTTTTCTAAAAAATATATTTTACCATTAAACCTAGACTCACTATTATATATTTGATTCTCACTTTTCAGTTAGCTGTAGAGAAGCTTCAATAGACATTTGTCAGAAATACTAAGATATATCCTCAACCACATGGTTGAGGACCGGATTTTATCAAAAGCTTGAGAGCTAATAAATCCAATATTACATCTTCTAAAAAGCATTAATTTACTTTTCCAGACTCATGAAAGATGACATTTTTTGACGTGCATTCTCAAAGATAATAATTTTACTGTTCAGCTATACTGCAACAAAAGGCAACAGGCACTACTCTCAGTCTACATCATTAGCCTGGGACATGAAACACTTCCTTGTCCTCAGGTCTAATTCTTTGTCTTTGCGGTGATGAAACGTAATGTTGATATAATACCTCAGTTCACACCTACTTTCTGATACCCTGGTTTCTACCCAAAATAAGCCATGTAACACTCACCAGAATAGGTTCAATTTCTCAGCCAATCTCCTAATCTGGGAAATAGTTGATTAGGATTAGTAACACTCACTAAGAACCCCAAAACAGAAATACAGCAACCACTGACTGATGGAATATAAAATCATGGGTAATTATATAAGAAAATAATAAATATTCATATATTATTTCCAGCTATGAATTGTAATGTCCCTTTCTTAATTAAAAATCTGTGGATTTTTTTCATGTATAAAGCCCACCTTCATGTTGCAAACTACTAAATCCTCATTCTAGTCCATTTTCTCCATAGAGATTTGTATAGAAATTTCCTATACACTCATGTGTTCCTTGTCAGGATAAGGCTCTTTCCATTACAAAAATCACTGACCTAAATCACATTTAAATCCTCTTCTTTCTTCTGTTAGATACTTATGCAAAAGAAGCTGAACACTCTCTTGCATCTTGTAGGCCTGTTTTGTTGCTGCTTCTACCTTTAAAAGAACCATTACAAAACACGGTCTCCAAAAATTTTCCCTTTACTCTTCAAAGTCTGAATCATGATTAACCTTGCCTTTGAAGTACAAGGCACATTTACAATAAAAGACATGAAGACATTAAAGGAAAGAAAAAGTTCTCTTTTTAAGGTGAAAAAGAAAATGCTACCTAACATCTCTGTGTTATCATCCATTCTTTCTGTCAAGTGCTTGCGTTTGTCGAGTACTCTCAAGACTTTGTAGAATTCCAGAAAGGGAATTAAATATTATTTCTGATTTAGTCATGAGAAAAAGTGGGCATAAAGAAGTAAACTGAGTAGTTTTAGACTACACAGCAAATTGTAGGGCTAGGGTTAAAGCTCAAACAATCTGGCTACAGTTAATAAGAAATAAAGTAAAAATACCGACTCTTTCCATTGGTTCCTTGATGAATGACACCATGTCACTCCTTCCTGGTGGAAAGTTCTTGCTCTGTGCCCTGGACCTGAAGGTAAGCTTCCCAGGAATTAACTGAAACCTGAACTGAATGTACAGTGTTAACATGTGGTCATAGGTGGATTTTACCACCTTTTCCACTTTAGCAGGAAAAATGAAATTTCGTTTGTGGTATATCATGCCAGTCATTCATTTTTCATCAAAAATGATATTGGGAGGAAAAAGATACAGACTTTTCTCTTACCTACTCACCTTGAAATGTCACTTGGAATTTAGGAATATAGAACAGAACTGAGTAACTCCAAATGACTTCAGACATTGAGATTAAAAATAATAATCATAGTATCTTCCAGCAAGATATGCAGTCATAATTAAAGAGGATTATGAAGTTCTTATTTTAATACATAGACATCATGTTCTCAACTTCACTATAATTTACTTAGTCAGTTGTCAGAATTCAAGACTATCCCTTCAGCACATCCTCTCTCCTTCCATTTATGAAAGAAAATGAGAGTCTACAGAAAGCGTAACATGGTCTGCAAAGACTTGATTTTCCATTTCTAACTCCAGGCAAATAAATACACTCCATAAGTTTTATTCCTTCATATTCATGTCACCTTAAAGAGATAGACATGTGAGCTACTTATCTAATTTGATTGCATAATCGCAATTTACAAACTCCACTTACAACACCAAACATTGCAATTTCTCTGGGCACTATGATCCAGTGCTTAATTATTCCCATGGGTATATTTTTTCCTTATCTCCTGTCAGACCAATCCCTTACAATTCATGATCATGGTCCTCTGTCCTCCTGCCTGCTTCTACTTTCTTGGTGACTTCCCATAAGGATAGGTGACTGTAAGGGTTTCCCACAGCTGCCCGTTCTCCAGAGTGTGAAAACCCCAATCCCCCAGCCTCTCCTTACAGACTAAGGTCTCCAGAACTTTCTGACCACTTGGTGGCCCCTGAATGCACTCATCTATCAGCATCATTCTTGCACTGGATGCCTTATGTGAGATATGGTCCAACCAGTGACAAGTAAAGGGGAATAATCAGTTCAAATGACCTACTGCCTCTGATTGTGTTGGTTCAGCCCAGGGTGCTGGCAGCCTTTGTTGTTGCCTGGTCACATTGCTGCCATGTGTTTATCAGTTAACAACAACAAAACAAAACAGCACAACTCAGATTTCTAGTATTATTATTATTTTTTTAAATTTCTGTTCTTTGCACATCCAACTAAAGTGAACAAAACTATGTTGAACTTCTGAAAATTTGAAGTCCTATATAATTAAGGTTAGAAGACTAATTAAAAACAAAAATCCTTTTTTCACATACATATTTGAATTTCAAAACATCCCTTTCTCCCACTCCTCTTTCAATTTTTTTTTCTTCAGGATCTTGCTTTCCCATCCCCTCAGAACTGGGACCTAATTTCTCAAGCTGTACAAGGAAGTGGTAAAGAGAATTATTAATTTATTATAGGATCAGCAATGGTCCCATTGAATGATTCAGCTGATAGGATGTTGGATAAGACAGAATAATCAGTTTTAATGCATTATTCCATAATGGGGAAATGAATACATTTCCCATTTATTAACTCATGGATATCTGGATAGACATCACCTGTCACTAAAGGGTATGAAGCACAGGTATGGGGAAAGGTCCGATTGCCTTCAGTCGTAACAAATCTGCATTTTTATAGAACTCTGACTGTTTGGAGAACAAACACTCACTGCTTCCTCTGGACCACTGGCTGATGAGAATCTGTTTGTTAGTTGAACTTCTTTAGGCAGCTTGGTTTTTCTAACATATATTTTAATGGAGTCAATTATAAAAATGCACTGTGCAAACTAAAGGCATTGTTAAAACTTTGGATTTTATGCAGTCAGCATGCTATACCTTGGAACCATGTTTAAAAGATAAGAGACTGCCATTACAAAGAAGAAAATAAAAAGGAAAGAAACCTCAAAGCTACCTCCTGTGATGATTTTTCAGCTAACTGGTTACACTAATTTCAGTCTGTAGCACAGCTAATTCTTTTGTTCATCTCAATTCTGCTCATGGCTGAACACACAATGAGAATATGAGAAAACAAAAAATCCACACTTTGGGGTTCCTGCAACTTCCCTTGTAATGAAAGCAAAAACAGGCTCCCAAAATCTCTAGCTTCACTGATCACAAAGTTGTCTTGAAAACAAAACTTCTGGTAAGAATTTTTTTTATGTCAATAATAATGACATTTTGAAGGAGTTTATCTCATTTTTATGACAGACTGACTGCTGAAAGAAATTTATAAATATTATATAAATACATAAGTTCACACTGACTTCAATGTGATCAGCATTTAGTTCCTAATTTTTGTTGTAAATAGAGAATATCTGAAAAAGAATGTTCTTTTCCTTCCTTCATGTTGCAAATTTTTGTTCTACAACTTATCTTCCTATTTTGAAAGAGGTACAGTAAGTACCCAAAAAACAAAACAGCAAAATGAAATACATCTTAAAATTATAGAGCAGGTAATTTTATAAAATTATATCTGATTAATAAAATAATCCCCAATTCAGTGAAATAAATAAAATTTTGACGAAGCTAGACTATTAATTTGATCAAGATCCTTAAATGAAGAATTCAGAGTAATAACTCATCAAAACAGTGAGCAAAATCCTAAAGCTTTTATTTAGTCTGTACTGTATCTTGCAAGGTGTAACTTCAATTTACACCAGCAACCTGTTACACCTTTTTTTTTTTTTCAGTTTGTGGTCAGCATAGTCACCATGCCAAGGAGAGTGGAGGGTGGCCGTTGCTACAGGTGAAGAGTTGCATTGTTTGAGTGGGTCAACAGGTTGCACAAATGCCCTTCCCTAAAATAATCCATAGCGACTATATTCCTCCTGAGACAGCCAGACCAGCATGAGGGGAAGTATATACACAGCTCAACACAGAGCATAAAAATGGAACAACCAACAACATGAACTTTGAAAACAGAAACAGGCTGGAGCTGGCTTCCAGCCATGCATGCCTCCCAAGCAACAGGGGATGTACAGCAGCATGGTGGCAGGCACACAGAAAGTGGCAAAGGGAATCACGTGGGCCCTGTGATTCAGCTGTGCAGCAAGTGCTACACTGTGCTTGAGTTGTGTTTTCAGTATGCTGTTGTATCACTCCACTAAATCAAAATCCTGTGTAACATCAAATGCCTTCAAGTGAGTAAATTTGGTATTGAAACATTAAATTCTTTTCATGTGGAATATGTAGAAGAACCCAGTCAGAGAGTATTGAAATCTTGACAGCCCCACAGAGGCATATGCCTTGAGGAAGAATAGAAAGTGGCCCTTCAAAGTAAAGAAGCAGAAAAAAAACCATTAAAAGTCATTCCCTCTTAAACACAAATTTCCTGAAAGTGCATCAGAAACAAATTATCCTTTTCCCGGCACAATACACCAAGAGAGAAGGGAAGAAAACTGATAGAGGGAAGACTCAGGTATAGCAAGGTGGATGGAGAGTAGCCCTGAGAAGGGAGCCTACAAGAAAGATGGAGAGGAACTTTTCACAAGAGTATGTAGTGATAGGAAAGGGTGTAATGGCTTCAATCTGAAAGATGGTAGATTTAGATTAAATATAAGAAAACTTTTACTGCAAGGATGGTGAGGCACTGGACAGGGTTAAAGCATGGTGGTGTTGCTGGTTTGATGGTTGGACCTGATGATTTTAAAGATCTCTTCCAAACTTAATCACTCTATGATTCTATGATCTTTGAGGTCCCTTCCAACCCAAACCATTCTATGGTTCTAAGGTGCACTAAAGGCATCCTAAATTTTGCCAACATCTCCAAGTAAGGTGTGTAGGTGCCTGTATTCAGATGACTGCAGTTTCTCAGATTCACAAGTTTAATGAAGCATGAGCTTCTAGATACAGTAAACAATAGAACTCAAAAATATGAACTCCATGTGCTTCACATAACACTAACTTCTACTCTATTGTGTAGGTGAGTGTGAAAAAAATACCAACATTTTATCCAAAATAGTTGAGTGTTTTTCACTCTATTCAGAGTAGACATGCTAACAGGGGAAAGAAAAAGGCTATACTAACTTGAAAGGATAAATTCTGAGATGATAATCAGAAACAAATAGCTTAATATGATACAAGTAGCCTTCTCACGGTTTTAAGTTTTAATGTATCACAAACCATTTTGTTTAAAATTAAAAGGCATGAAAGAAACCTGAAGTAAAAAACAGAATCAAAAAAGATGTATAACATACTAAAAAATTTACGAAATTTGAAATGCATTTCACAGTACCACACAGTACCACCATTGTTGCCAGTGCCATAAAAATGCTTGCTGATCTTTTCTAATTTTTCATGAAAGCCTTTGACATATTCTTGTAATGCCACAGTCTAAAGCTTTGATCTTTGTGAAAACTTTTAACAATACCATATTAACTGGCTACAATAAACCAAACCTTTCTACAACATGAAACACAGGTTTTTACCGTTTTACCAAAGCCAGGTTTCAGGATTATATTTTTAAGTTTGGTAACCACAAATCTTATTACTTCAAATGTTACACAATGATTCATACTTATTTACATGACTGCTGCTACCATGTCCTAGTTACAAGTTTGAGGACAACACTCCTGCTCCTGTTACATCCTCATGTGAACTCCCAAATCCATTCTGTTCAATATTTCTGGTCCAAGTTTGATTCAAGATTTACCGACACACACAAAAATGTGACCAACAGAGTGTATTTTTCAACATGGAATATGATTGACTGAAGGAAAATGGTATACATTGTTATTTAAATTTCCACCAATCTGCAGACCTTGATGGATAAGTTCTTGCTTTGCCTTGTCTTTTCTGCACAGTTTTCATTTATTCCTTACAGAATGGCATCTGACAAACATCACGAAGATAGAAATAAATGAATTTAACAAGGAAGGTTATAAAGGTGAAATGGGATAGCTGATTTGATAAAACAAA
This sequence comes from Atrichornis clamosus, assembly GCA_013400975.1. Taxonomy (NCBI): domain Eukaryota; kingdom Metazoa; phylum Chordata; class Aves; order Passeriformes; family Menuridae; genus Atrichornis; species Atrichornis clamosus. Next base: position 150,995 of record WBMZ01011565.1, read on the forward strand.
GACAGTGAAGATCCTTCTAGCAACCAACCCCAATGTAACAGATATACAGTAGGATGGTGGCCCCAAATGTCTAATCTTCATTTTTATGAACTATACAAGCCTTTCTGTTTCTCAGGCTACTAAAACTTAATCATAATTACAGTTTTATAACATAGCTCTGAAAACTGAGGCTAATTTCTGCTTTATTGTATCATAAGAGAATAAATGTTTTCAGCTGGACCTAGGGATAAGGAAAGGTTCTTGGGTTTTTTGTGTGAATCCCTGCAGAATTCAGAATTCATAGCAAAAAAATTAATAAGTTTAGGTTCGTTTTGGTTTCCACTAATCTACATTATAATTACCAAAAGTTCATTCCTGAGATTGGATATAACAGAATAAAAAAACCAAACCAACAACAAGCCTGAACACTCAGAGAAAACAGCAAGAAAAAATTTAAGTTATCAAATGCCTTAAGTTAAAATATGCTAATGATCTTTTTATTATTAATGCTCATTTCTTCTGACTGCTAATTAATATACACAGTTGTTTCGCTCCTGTATGCACACCTTGGTATTTTGTTTTTAAAAGTACAAAATGTGTATACAAGGTTTTAGCAGTCCAGTGGAAATATACTCCTGTGCCCTGAAATTAAAACACTAATTATGTATATTACTTTTCCTACCTTCAGCATCTCTGGGGAATTTTTTTTTGATACACAGCCCAGAAGGGAAATTAGAGAACTCAAAAAAATAACAACAGGATTTTTGTTTACTTTAACCTGCTGCATGAAGGATTATATTATTAAACATATGTATTATTATTACCTATCCTATTGTTGAATATTAGATCAAGAAAACAGAGCATTCCTATTTTTAAAATCATGAGAGGTGTTTTATTGTTTATTAAAGGAGTATTCTATTCTATTCCCCTTTCCAAACGACACGTTAAATTACTTTATCTATGCAGAGAATATAGAGATGAATGTTGCTAATAAAACAACAGAAGAAGGGAAGAATCACTTCACAATGATGGTACCTTAAAGGAGAAAATTGTTTCTTTCACACACAATACTCATGCTCGGTCTCACAAGCATATTGCCCTTTCAGAGAATAACTTGATTGAGACAGCAGCTACTTAAACTGACCAGAGAAGGCCAGTACACACGGCATTTGGGCTGCTCATTCAGACTTCTGAAAATGCCCACACCTCTTGGGGAAAAAATATCCTGTCCAGGAAGGCAAGACACCCTTCACCCCACTCCCTTGCGCCATCACTAGTACTCCTACAGCCATGTGTATCAAAACCCTTCTTCTCCTGGTTAGTTTTCAGACTGATTTAATAAGAGATTAATTTTCATCTGGGAAATTAATTCCAGTTTGCTAACACTACTCATCCTACAGCAGTGAGCAGAGCACTTGCAGCACAAAGAAAGGGGTGGGACTGTCGCTTTCAGCAGCAGCCCACATCTCTGGCTGTCTAAAGGGACTGTGGTGCTGCAGCACTCCAGATCTCTCAAGGTAGATTAAATGCACTTTTGCATTCAAGGGGAATAACAAACTGCTGGTCCCCCACCGAGATCAGCGCCTGACTAAATGAGCATTCCTCTTCTCTGCCGCCTGTTGCAAAGCAAATAGGTAATTTGGAAGGTTTAAACTAATCTGTCTGATGTCATGCTGGAAAGGGAGAGGAGCGCTACGGCTGGAACTGATCTCAACTGAGGAGCTGCACGAAGCAGAGGGTTCAGTGCTTGTCACCTTCCCAGGCAAGAAGCCTGCCCCAGGCACGTCAAGGGGAAGCTCAGCAAGGCACAGCCTCCAGTTAGAGTCTATGAGGAAAGAAACACATGAATAGGGGTTTTTTGGGTTTTTCTCTTCTTTTGTCTCTACAACAGCATAAGGACTAGATTTCTGAAAAGGAGATAGGCTGTTGCTATTCCACTTACAAATCCTGTGGAGGTTAAATTCCCATTGCAAAAGATGGTTTTCCCTTCTACTGCTGTGATGAATTTGAGAAATTCATAATATCCATCAAAGTAATACAGTTATAAATGTGAATTTGCATTACTAGTTGAGATTTAGGAGTTATATGGACGAGTCTAAGGTACGGATTTACCCCACTTCATTAAGTTGTATTCTGTGGTTGCTGCTTCCTATGGAGTACATTTCTACTGTATGGAGTAAGGTGTGAAGTTTTTCCAATGGGAAAATAAAGAACTAGCAGTATCCACAATGGGATTCAGGCAGGTATTTTTATATTGGAGTTAACTGCCTGAGAGGGTGTAGCATCAATACAGACTTAAAGTGAGAGACATTTGTACATGTCATAAGTTATTAGTAAGATAAGTGGTATAGAGTCCCTCCTGGGGGACAGCTAGGAAAGGGTATTCTCTCAGGCTTTTGCTCCTGCAGGCAGAATACAGGCTGCCTTCAGGAAAGACATAGGATTTTTTGTTTATTTCAAGTTTGGAAAAATAGTATCAGAACAGTTAAAATCTCCTCTTGAGGGTGAGCTCAGCTGGAAAGTTGCCAGTGTCACTAGAGTCTCAAAAGCTCTATGTGCTATAAATAAGTGTAGTGTAATCTACCTGATGGTTGTTTAAATTGCAGTTAAAATCTCAAATAACCTTATGTATGGCTCTACTGAGATGCCAGTAACCCTCAAGATCCATATGATCTTTAAAATAGTTATAGGTGGCATCTTAAATCCCTTTACACTTTTCTACAGTTATCTTCTCAGACTATGTCTTTCTTCTTTGCTTCTACTTTGAAGAGACACAACTGCATGTTTCTTTTATTTTATTAATGTTATCAGTATACTATCTTTTCCTCAAACTAGAAAATACCAAATTCTTACCTAAATTACTTCTCTCAAACTCACCACTCAGGAAGGAATCTTTCTCTGCCCTCTAGATAATTTTTTACATAACTTTAGGAAAACTCACTATCTAGAATAATCCTTCTCTCAAATCTTGTTGTGAAATGGGGCCTCTGGGGCCAAATGTTGGACTCTGAGGCCTTCTTCCACATACTTCTCCTCCTGTCCTTTTTTATTTTTCCATATTTTCATTTGCACATTGATCAACTCTGTTTTAGTTCCTGCTTTTCCCTCTTTTCCCATAGATCAGCATCTCCCATGTGTCATACTCTTGTGTGTGTTATGGACACATATTCTGACATCTCCCAGGATGTTGGATATTTTATCTTTCTCTATGCTTTAAGCACCCTCAGTGTTCCATACTTCTCTAAAATGCCCAGCTCCACATTAAACACAATCAAAAACCTTAATTTCATTGGCGTCTCTATTCTATATGATATAAAATTAATAAAAACCAGTATGAGGGTGTATGTAACAGATGGTATAGCAGTGTTTGTTTGCTGCTGTAAAACTTACTGTGCATGTGCTATGAGCTGCGCTGCTTTAAAATGCAAGACAAGCTGGGCAGTATGGAAGAAGTCCTCCTGCATGGTGCTGGCTACAGTGTTCACTGTGCATCCTCTTGGAGGGAAAAAACAGACTGCTTGATTCCCCAGAGGTTCTCAGTCTGCTCTGTGAACTGAAACTTCAGGGCACAGAGCAGGGCAAAGAGAGACAACCAACACTGAAGCCATCCAGAGAGAGCAAACTGCAAGCCTTTGTGGGGAGTAGGCTGTGCTATCTGCAGTGGGCAGGTTTGTTTTCAGCCCAAAGATGAGGGAGGAAAGGAAAGCTTCCTAAGAACCCTGAGGGATATTTTAGAGTTTATTCAACTGAGAAGACACTGAAAGTCATGGGACCCATAGGGAAGGATGCAGAAAAGGACCAACACACAATCACACAGTAACCAAAGACAAGATTTTCTTTTAGATACTCTTGTTTCATTTGTCTCAGTAGATCTGACTTTTCTATCTCTTAACAGCCACCTTATTCTAGATTATTAGTTTGTGCTCTAATACACTTAGCTTTAAAGACTGGGAGTTTGATGTCTTTTTTTACACTCACTACAATGGGAAAGGTGGGGGTAGTTCCACTACAAGTCTCAGGGCAACTCACGGTTCTATCACAGGTGTGAAAAGATGAGACTAGGCAGATGTTAGTACTGGATGCATTTTTGGTGCACCAAAGCTAACAGGTTCAGTCCTCCAGCTGGAGAAAGGCAGAAAGAATCAGTAAAAAGAAAAGCTAATTCCATCCCTTGTAAATTGAAGCACAAATACTGTTGTAGCCTAAATAAAAATGACTTGAGAGACTAACAGTAATGGTACAACAGTTTTATTCAAGCTATTAAAGGGAGTGGGTGTTTTTTCTGTTCAATCATCTACTTGCAACTTTTAGTTGGGTGCCATAAGCAGCAACTTAGGCAGAGTCATCCAAACAATAGTGAAAGATAACTTCTAGGTGAGAAACACATATGCAAAACACCACAAGATTTGTCTTGATATACTTATGCAAGACAAATGTAAGTTACTTGACTTTCTTTTGGTTGATGGATACAGTAGGATTTTAGAAATCCTATCTTCTCAGTTCCCAAACGCTCCTGTGAATTAACAGTTGTGATGTAACTACTTGGCTCTAGCATTTTACCAGAACACTCATGTATCTCTCCTTTCTGTCTTGGACTCACAACACACTTTCAGACTATCTCTTTCCAAAAACAACTTCCCCATACACAAAACTAACTTCACCCTGCCTTCAGAAGTAGATATCTACCACTTCTTGATTTACTGTATTGCCTCCTTCTTTTATCCTCTCTGAGACAGTGGACATCAAGAAGCAGTGTTTTCATCTTCTGTTTTTTTTGAGTATGTATTTCTTTCCCTTTTGCCTCCATTCTACACCACTAAACACAATCTAAAATCTTTATTTCATTGACATCTAGTTTCCATTTTCCCTTGTCTAATGCCACGCTGACAATTCAGGACTCTAACCTACTTCTTACTGCACCAAGCTGTTCTTCCTTCCTCTTATTTTCCCACCTCAATTCTCTTTTGCAGATGCTTCTTCCTTGAGAGTAGAAGCAAAAAGCAAGCATGCAAACATCTCTGAGGAATGAATAATGCACACTTACATTCAATTATAGTCTTCAGGCTACACTTTGCACACAGAAATGTAACCCTTATGAATCCCTTTCTAAATTTTCCAGTTGTACAAAATTTTATCCAGCTTATTGAAATCATCTAGATGGGGATCCCTGTGACCCGGCACTTTAAATATCTGATTGCCTCTCCACAGCTTCCTCATTCTCTGTGCCTGGCTACAGCCCAGTATTACAGTAAAATGCTGTATTATAGGCGATAGAGGTTTCAAATAAAAACATGCAAATCAGGCACAATTTGTCTAAATATGCTTATGCAGGCCAGATGTAATCTGCAGCTGCAGCACAATCCTGTTTGTATTCTTGATGGGTAGAATTTACAGTCAAAAAGTTCAGCAATATTCTCAAAATGTAACACAGGCCTCACTATGTCCTCATCAACAATCCCTTCACAGCCTACATAGCTCTCTTGTGTAGAAATAGTAAACAATTTAAAATGAAACACAAATGTTCCATTTCACAGATCAGTGTGTTCCGAGTCACTATGAAACTAAGCATGCTTTATTTAGCAGTTATTTACACATACAGTTTAAAGTACAATAAAATGGTCTCCCGAAGGCAAGGGGCTAAAGAAGCTGTTCCTGTCCGCCTGGTATTTTCCACACTACATAATCAGCAGATATGGACCTCCTTTGAGAAGAGCACTGCCTCTCTTGGAATGGCCAAGATGGCAAAAGACAGCTCAGAAAAGGGACATTTTGCCCTGGTGATCTATTAAACATTTGTTTAGTTCCACAGCATTAAGAATCTGTCTTTCCAAGACTAAGTATGGGATCCCTTCCATCTAAGTCATCCTCTGGGACAGCACTCTCAGAAGAGCAATCCTTGATTCATCACCAACCAACTACCTGGAAGGCAGAACATCATGCAGCCCTCCATATCTTTCCCTCCAATGTGATGTCACCCTGACCTCAGCCTCCTGGAGTTTCAGGCAGTTGTTTTAAGGTTCTTTCTTGTCACAGATTTTCCTTACACACTATAGTAAATCTTGCATTTTCTTCTAGTCCCACTCTGCCAACCTCAGGCTTCCTTAAAACTGGCTTTGCTGTGATCTGATTCTCTAATTATGTATATTTTCAAGAAGTAGTACCCTTTGCTTCTTCTTGAGTCACATCACTCACTCACTCAATCCTGTCCATACACATATTTAATTTCAACTGAAGTCAGGAGAAGGTTTATCATGCTTGCATGGGAAAACTCACATTTCACTTAAATCACAGAATCATGATTTACTCAGGTAGCATAATAAACCCCAGTCAAATAAAATTTGCTGTGTTTAAAGTTCTTTAATTATTAATTTTCAAACAATGTGTAAGAAAATCAATCAGGAAACTAAAATTTTATTGCTGTTGAAGAGAAATGTCTCTGCAAACAGTGATTGAGTACACTCTGACAAGATTGATGTCTTTAAGTAATTGTGATATTCAGTGGAGAAAACATTACACTGAACACTAGATCAAGAAACAAGGGATTTGATTCCTCTTATGGTCTAAATATGAGAAGAAATTCTAGACTTTGTTTTGCTGACTGGGGCATTTCTTTTCCCCCCTTTCACAACAACAAATGGAATGAAACAAAGCACATAATACTTAAGTACAATTTCCTAGCTTTGAAAATGCTTAAGAAATAAAAATCAAAGTAACTGTTTAATCAATCAAGTCATGAGATTAGCTTTTTAGGCCTTTTGCCTGACAAAATAAAATCTATTAGATGCTTAGAAAACTTTGAAATATATATATATATATTTTTTTTTTTTTTACAAACTATGCATTCATAAAGCATATGAACAAGACTGGTGGATATGTTTCATTTGAAGTCTGAAATGAAAAGCCTCATTAAAATCTTAAAGAATCTTCTGCTTAGAGATCAGAAACTATCATCTAGAAATGAATTCCTATTAAAGAAATATATAATTTTGTGTTCCTAAAAAGATTACTTACAGTGTCATGTGTACCATCTGTGGCAGCTTATTTCTACATTCCATCAAGGAACCAGGAGAGTAAACTGAACATCATCTTTCCAAAAGGAAAAATTGAAATGGCCAGTAGGTTATCCATGGCTTACTGTGGAGGCATATTTAACTGCGTTTCTATACCATTAAAACAAAACTTTCACTTCTGACATTCACTCACTATTAAAGCCTAATGTCCTATAAAGAATACAATACACACAGGGAGTAGGAGGCAAGGGAAAACCTAAGGCAGCACTGCATGAAATGTTTCAATAATAAAGGGGTTAGGCAGTATAGATATTAAGACATAGTCTGGTATGCTCTTTATACTAAAACTGTGTCGTTGTCAAAAAATTGCTGATGTTAGGATTTCTTGTCATGAATAATATGAGCAACTCTGCCAGAATGTGCAAGTCATAACAGACTAGGCACATAGAAAATCTTATGAATGACGGTAACATTTGAAGCTCACTGTAATGTTACTAGATATGCCCTCTAACTGATGCTATATTTAGTATCAGTTAAACTTCCTTGGCATCAAACCCGCTGGTTCTCAGGAAACTAGAAAGCAGAGGTGTTTTAAGTTCAGCAGAGCATTCTACTGATGACATTCCGTGGCTCTGATGATTCCCTGTAAGGTTTCAGGGTGAACAAATAATCTCAAAATATGGTCAAGAGTCTGTATGACCAATTTTTCCATGGTTCTCACATTTTGAACATTTAGTATACATACTTCAGAAAAAAAAATGGTGGAATAAAGTTTTATAATTACTTAAATTTAAAAAAAATCACATTCACAGATTTAAAAATGTAGTGATTAGTTATCTGTAAGTATTACATTCATTATAAACATATAGCCTAAAAAGTGGAAGAGGGGGAAATTTCCAAGGTTTCACTAATGTTAAAGCTGTAAGCAAATTATACATATAAAAGTTCTATCTATAAATATCATTTGGCATAAGGATGTCTGATAAATCTCATTGACTTTACATTTCCTTAACTCATGCTAAATTTATAGTCCTACACATTTCTTAAGTCCCTCACAAAATCTCTAATACCTTTTAATCTCCATAAAATAAACACAACAAAGTGTAGACTACAATTTACCAGATAACTTATTGTAGAAGGAGACAATACAAGGGAAAGCATGTATCTGCTACTTCAGCTTTGCATTTGTCCTGTAACTCTGTCAAGAATAATGCTGCAGGTCAAGAGAAAACTCTCAGGAGATCTCAGATCTGTTTCCTGTCTTTTCTCACCCTGCTGTTTTCATCATATTGCTAATATCCAATGCACTTTGTGTTTATGAACTACAATTTCCACCTAATTTAAATAATCAACATCTTATATGTAGGCTGATTGTGATCATAAATGTAATAAGGTATTAGAGGTATTAACACATCACTCATCTTGGCTACTTCACTAACATTCCAGAGAAAGTTTTTAAAAGTATAATCTGATCCTCTTCCTGCTAAGGTTTGGAGAGTAGCTTCCTTCCGTTAAAGAAAAAAGCTATCATATGATACAGTCTAAAAAGGATGAAATAAGGTAAAATTACTTTGTATATGGAATTTCTGACACAAATTTTATCTCCTTCCATTCCATTGGAGAGAAAGTCAAGAATATATGGTCTCCAAACAGAATATCTGTACGTCTGTAGGCAGTGTCAAGGACAGTAAAAGCTCAGATTTAGTTGTTTAAGGATTTCTAATGAGATTTATGAGTGGTTCAGCCTCTATGGGATTTTTTTTTAATGTGAGTGTTCGTCTTCATTTCCAGAAGCAACAAAAAGCCAATATGTGATGGACAGAAAGGCATGGGGCTCCGAAATGGCAGTTCCTCCCACTTGTATCCTGGTTATGTCTAAGGCAAGTGATGAGAAGGGACACGGTAAGATGAGGAAAAGATCACAATGCTTTCACTTCCTAAAGTGACCAATGGAAAGTAAAAAAATAGTTTTTTCCTTTCTGGTTCTATTCTAACTTGGGCATAGAGACTTAGCAGAGGTTTCCCCTGTGGCTCCTTGCAACAACACTGACTGTCAGAGGGCAGGTGACAGAAACTGCTTCTTTGGAATCGAGGTAGGTGCAGATGTTGGGTGATCTAAAGCTGCATCGGGCTCATGGTCATGGTCATCCATACAGACAGTCAGAGCCCAGATGCTGCCTACAAGGCAGTTGGTACAAACCTCTGATAAAACCTTTATTGATTGCTTTACAGTCCACACTGGGATGTGTAATATGGTGGTTACTTTGCTACTATTAGCCAGACCAAGGTCACCACATTTCCTATCCTATAACCACAACTTTTATTACAACACAGGCAGCAAAAGGCCTTGGCCTCTTGGCTTAATGATTTTGTCAAGAAAGAAAACAAATTATTGTGGTTAATGCTGTATGAAAATCTTCGAAGGTTGGTAAAATGACAAAGAAGAAACGCTAAGCAAATGAGTAATGAAATCAAAGCACAAGCTGAAAAGAAAAAAGGCACATATCAGAGTTTCAGTAAGTTATTCGAAACAGAAGCAAAATCTGTGAGGAGAAGAAGCAGACGTATGTGGTATTACCAATTACAGTCTTCTTCTGGCATCCAAAATCCTACCATCGACATTCTTTTCTACCCTTTTGTGGGAAAAATACATTTGAAAAGAGTTATACATTGGCAATAATGTATACTAGCATTTTAACACATTTGTAAAGCCTGATGACTACTGCATGCCTCTGCACAACTAGAGTGCAGATCTCAGATTTTACCCAGAGATATTCAAGGCTGCCATTTGGGTGTACAGACAGGCTAATTCTGCACGTGCATCCTGCTACTGCCATGTAAAATGCAAGCTGTTCTAAACGATGCCGAAAATGGGGGCTTAACCCATAAGTTTTCTCAGAGTATGTCTAACACAAACTGATAGAATTGGGTTTCTTGCAAAAAGCAATTATGACTGCCATTTTCTCCTAAAAACAGGAGCCTCCCTTATTATGTTATAGCCTAGAGATTAAGTTACATTCATCCAAGAAGTGAGAGACTGAGCTGGAACTCCTACTTTTGCTAGAGGCAATGCAAATCTACATTACTGGCTACATAGAAGTTAGACTAAAAAAACATTACTTTGCAAAAGGCATAGCCATTTATTAAACCACTCTAACTTGATCAAATTCATCACATACTCAATGCCCATCAATGAAATTGCAACGGCATGGTTACCAGTGTACTTAACATAATGTGAATGTGTTTTACTGCTTTCTGTACAATGTAATTTCTCACTCTGTCCTCACATGAAGCTTTGAGTAAATAGTCAGCATTTTAGAAGATGAGGCTGGAAAATTAGAATCTATGAGAAAACATGCCAGGAAGACTCTATTTGCCCATAAATAATTTCATCTAATTTTACAGTCATTATGCTGTCTATAAGAATACAAAGGTGTGTACTCACCGGCTTTACCAAACTTTTTTCAAATAGATAAAGTGAAAGAAAAAATAAAATCAAATGAACCAAGAAAATGTGTCCAATACTGAATATATTTTCAGTAAAATATCATTAATCTTCCTTAAATGCATGCTGGAGCCAGCAGCAATGTCTTAGATGTTTTCTGATGAACCAAGACCAAGAAGATATCTAGCCAGACATTGCCAGTGGCCAGAACCAAAAGCAGAGAAGAAAATAAAGAGATAGCACTAAGCAGGAAAAGAATGAGATGAAGATACCAGCAGCCCCTGGTATCAATCCGGGCTGGGGTATGATCAGATCGAGAGCAGCCCTGCCGAGAAGGACTGAGGTGCTGGTGGATGAGATGCGGGCATGAGCCAGCAATGGGCACCTGCAGCCCGGAATGCAACTGTATCCCGGGCTGCATCAAGAGAAACATGGCCAGCAGGTCGAGGGAGGTAATTCTGCCCCTCTGCTCTGCTCTGGTGAGACCCCACCTGCAGTGCTGCATCCAGCTCTGGGAGCTGAGCACAGGAAGGACATGGAGCTGTTAGAGAGAGTCCAGAGGAGCCCACCAAGATGATCAGAGGGAAGGAGCATGTCTGCTATGAGGAAAGGTTGAGGAAATTGAGATTGTTCAGCCTGGAAAAGAGAAGGCTTTGGGGTGACCTACTTGTGGCCTTCCAGTATCTGAAGTGAGCCTATAGGAAAGATGGACAGAAACTTTTTACAAGGTCATGTAGTGACAGAACAAGAGGAAATAGCTTCAAAGTGAAAGGCGGTAGGTTTAGATTAGATATTAGGAAAAAAATTATTTGCTGTGAGAGTGGTGAGGCACTGGAACAGGGCTGACCCATCCTTGGAGTGTTCAAGGACAAACTGGATGGAGCTCTGAGCAATCTGATGTAGTGAAAGGTGTCCCTGCCCATGGCAGGGGGATTGGAACTGGATGATCTCTAAGTTCCCTTCCAACACAAGCCACGCTGTGATTCTATGAAATGATCTAGAGACTGACTTTTGGCCTTTTGCTAACAAAACTAAGAAACATTAAACAATTTGATTTTAAAATCCAAGACTGTGACATAAAGCAATATTTCACAAAGTCACTAAAACACTGATTTCTGGATGATGAGAAGTTATACATCATTTTGTCGTATTTTTACATGGTTTGTTTTGTATCCTTTCATAATGGTACAGCTAATCCAGGTAAAGGAAGATATATATTGATGGTTTGGGCAGATAAATGTTGAATGGTTTTCTATTTACACACAATGAACATTTCCTACTAGGGAAACTCAATAGAGCAGAGGTTTTATGTGAGAAATGTGAATGATAGTATGTGTGTATGAAATGATACCCAACTGTTAGTAATCACCTTCTTTTTTTTTTCCCCCCAGATATGAATGACATATGGCAACAATTAAAAATTTAAGCAGATTTATAATTCAGATTAGATCAACTACAATGTTGAAGTTTTGTGTTTCTGAATACTATTATTAAAATGTTTTGTTTTTCTTAAGTTTTAGCTAAATGTCCCAAAGGGAGGGAGGGACACAGGGAGG